>LOJH01014213.1:0-24276 GCA_001685095.1 Ellobius talpinus | reverse complement strand
CCCGCGCCGTCCCCGCCCTCGCTCGACCTGGCGGGCCTGCGCGCCGCCGTGTGTGACTGCATCTTGCAGGAGCATGTCTACCTGCGGCGGCGGCGGCCACTCTTCGACCACCGCCAGGCCCTCGCCTCTCCCGTCTTGGACCAGCTGGTGGGGACTCTCGTGAACCTTCTCGCCGCACTCAACCCTGTCCTGACCACCGCCGCCCTAGGTGAGCCTGCGCCTCCCTTCCAGGACGGGGACGGTGTGGTGCTGGCCTCTGCAGGATTGCTTGCTATTCCTGGCCTTGTTGCTTCCAGGCTTCCCAGCTGGTTTAGTAGCATTCCGTGCATTGGCATTTGCAACCCAAGTTTCTCACGACTTGCCCGGCCAAGACTGCTTGTTAAAGTTTAGAGTCAGGTGAAGTTCATAACGTTTCCGTGCCTTGACTGAGTTTTGTGTCTGCCCAGCCAATAGTTTGAGAGATTTCTTGAGTGGAACCAGCTTGGGGTTGTCTTTTGAGTCCTCCATAGGAAAGCTAGATGACCATAGATAGGTGATCAACCTCCCTGACTTTGCTTAATTTAATTAGGGTAATACTGTTTGGTCATAGAATTGTGAAGGTTAAATAATAGACATTAGCTAAAATCCCTAACATTTTCTTAACAATTACTGTCTGTCCTTTTTCCAAAATTTATAAATACCCAATGATTAATCCTCACAACACTGAGATATCATGGATTCATTTTATAAATGAAAAGTAAAAAGACACGTGTTAAGTTTGCTGTCTTAAGACCCAACATCTGGTAGGTTTAGGGATCGAGATTAGGCCCGGTAAACAGAAACTTCTGTTTGTGCAGTGTGGACAGGAAAAATAATGTATAATGTTTTTGTTTGTCTGATGGTGTGGTGATGCTGGGGATTGACTTCAAGGTCTAAATACACTCTACCAATGAGCTACGCCCCCGCAGATAATGTATTCATAATTCATTTCTGTCTATGATCCAGAGAGTGTCTTAATATTTATTGAATTAATTCTACCATGGCTGTAGATGTGTGCTGATCTGAACCTTGTATTGTCTGTAACACTCCCCTTTCTCATTAGTAAGGGAAGTGATGGTATTAGGAAAGCACAGTAACTTTTGACTGCTCACCATTGGTGGCTTAGGCAGCTTAGGTTTGTTCAGAGCAGAGTTCTTGTATAAAATGGCAGCGATTGGAATTTTACGTACCCTTTAGAGTCATTGTAAAAGAGAAATTAGTCCTTCATAGGACAGTTTGCACTTTGTTCTGGTGAGTAGTGTCGCCTGCTAATTACAGTGCTTAGCATAATGAAGTTTTGTGTGCTGCACTTGAGGCATAATGGTTAAATTGTGTAACTCAGATTCTTACATTACTATAATTTTTATATGTATATATTTTAGACATGCCAGTCTTAGCATGTTTATGGCTTAGTCAGCCAATAACGAGTTTTCTCCTAATAACAAGAAAACTTTGAATATCTTTTGATAGATTATAAGCGCCCTGTTGACTTTTACTGGCAGCGAGGCGAAGAACGCATTCCTGCTGGTCATCGGAAACGTCGTATTGATGCTTTACGATATCAAATAAATGATAAGCCACACAACCAGATCCGAATATCTAAGCAACTCCCAGAGGTAAGGTTTTGTATCTGTTGGCATTAGGTAACCAGATGAGTATGATGAGGTGTTGGGTAGATCTCTTGCCTTCTATGATTGTTTTATGATAGCTACCTATCTGGAAATCTTTCTCAGCTTTCTCATTATGCAAGGTATGTTCTATGAAGGTCAGATAATTTTAAATATATAAGGCATCAATGTGGTAAAATCAACTTATGATTTTGCATTATGGTGGGATTTTAATTTTTTTCCTATGTGTGACCACTTTGGGCCCATCAGTAGATAATAGTTTAGGTGAGCACTTCTCTTTTGAAAATGTCGTCTGAAACACTCCAGAACGCAGAGCATTTCAGAGCTTAAATTAGGAATGCTCATCCTGCAGACTCTTCTGTGAATTTGGTGAAGTCTGAAACATTTCTAGACCCTAGCATTTGATTCAGACACTCAACTTGTATTATCAGACCATTTTGTGAGTAATAATCCATTGAAAAAATGTTAAGTCTAAGATGATTGTAAATGTAGTGGATAGTTTCTGAATTCACTTTGTGTTTTCTTATTCTTTAGTTTGTGCCATTGGACTATTCCATTCCTGCAGAAATCCCTGTTATGAAATGCAAACCAGACAAGCTTCCATTATTCAAACGGCAATATGAAAACTCCATATTTACTGGTAAGTTTCTCCTTACATATTGATCCATAAATATATTAAAAAAATTTGTAAAGTACGAACATGTTTTAACTTTAGTGGAAATTTAATTTCGAATTGTTATATTTTATTGTTTTTTGATGGAGACAGGATTTCTGTAGCTCAGTTGGCCCTGGCTGGTCTTGAACTTGTAGCAGGAGCCCTCTAGCTTCTGCCCCTGTAGTGTAGGAGCTATACTACCACACCCAGCACAGATTTAATTCTGAGGACTAAGACGTTTGATTGGCTATGAGCAGTATCGTTCCTAACCTCAAGGTTATGAATGACAATCGGAGAGAACTGTAGCTTTTCATTTGAACGTTTTGTTGCCTCTGCTGAATTAGCAACATTTAACCTTTAAAAATTGTTATACTTTCTAGGCTTTTTGTTTTATTATGTGAAAAAAGTAGTTTGTATTTTGTATTTTATGACTCGGGATCATGTATAGCATTTTATTGAAGAATCTTTCTTGTTCTACACATGGTAGTTACATATGTCAGGAGTTCAAGCACAAGTAGGCCTCATGTCTGCCCTAACACACCTTGAATTTTTTCTCTCTTCCATACACTTATCAGTTCCTAGATGACCCAATGAAGACTTTAAGAAAGTATTATGTTAGTCCTCTAGGCCACATTATTGGTCCTTTCTCAATCACTTGGTCTTAGTGACTGGGGAATTTTTTGAAACTACTCTAAGAATGAAATCAAAGTAGTTCATGAGAGCTGAACCACCAGTCCTTTCTGCCTTGGCTCTCCTTCCCCTTTTCCTTTTCTTTTCTCCTTTTTTATCCTCTGGTTTTGTTTCTCTTTTCCTTCTTTTCTTTGTCCCTGGCTAGCGTAATACTCAGTATGGAGTGACAGATGGCTTTGAAACTGTGCACATCCTCCTGTCCTGGGATCCATATTGCTGAGGCTAGAGCAGGGTTTGTGCCACCATGCCAGCATTGTGTGTGTCGAGGATCGAAGCCGAGCTCCCTGCATGCTAGGCAAGCACTCTGCCCAATAAGCTACTTACTTTTCTTACTTCGAAATGTAGTATAAAACCTTTTAAGTGAACAAATATTATTAATTGTAAAGAAGTCCTTTTGCGTTTTATTTTTTTTATTGTGAGTGTGTGTGTATAATAGGAGTGTGGGTGTGAGAACCCCAGAGCATGTATGGAGGTCAGAGAGTGACTTTGTGTAGTGCGTTCCTCTGCAGCGTGGGCTCTAGGAATTCTTCTCAAGTCATTAGGGTTGCCCAGCAAGCACTTCACCCATGAACCTTCATAAAGCCTCCGTGCTGAGGTATAGGGCAAGAGTAGCTCCTAACAAGTGTTGGCAAAATTAAATAATGGGAGAATTATAAGTGCCTTTTTTATGTATCCTTCTGTCTCATTTTGTGCCCTGGTAAGCTCTGATAATGAGCAAGTTGAGGATTGTTTTCAGGTAACTTTACCGTCGCCAGTAATGAGGAAGTATTTAAGGCATATTCCCCTTGTGTAGTCTGAGTACTGGACACAGGGTGTTCCAAGAAGAAGGGGTGCTGGAAACAAGTGCCGCCAGCTTCTGCGTGCTTGCATTTTATCTCAAGTGTTTTTATTGTTTCCTTTAGGTTCAAAAACGGCAGATCCATGCTGTTATGGTCACACCCAGTTTCATCTGTTACCTGACCGTTTAAATAGAGAAAAGCTGATAAAACAGAACCGAGCTGATCAGGTAGAAGTTGTTTTTAGAGCTAATGCCCTTGCAAGTCTTTTCGCGTGGACCGGCGCTCAAGCTGTGTACCAAGGTAAGACCAATGGCATGGCAGTTTGCATTCTTGAAAGTATAACCTGCTGAGAATGGAGTTATAGATTGTTTTTGTAGGTGAGACACAACCTGGAGCTGAACATTTTGAAAAGTTTACATTGATATAAAATGTAGTTATTTCAAAATCCATGATGAAATACATTTTACATTTAAAATGTACAGGTACACACGAGTATTCTTATTGAACTTTTCCTGAGCAGACAGAAACATTTTTTAGTGTTTTTCACAAACATTGCAAAAACTACTGGGGAATCAACAGATCCTTTTAGGCATCCTCACTTTGAAAAGTTTTCAAGTTAGGAAAGAAAATGGTAGGGGAGTCAAGATTCTGGTGAGGAAGCTCTCCCTCGGGAGGTGCAAGTGTGCTCAATGAGGCTGTGGGCCACAGTATGCATGTGGAGGTCACAGGGCAACTTTCTGTGCACTGAGTATTCTTCACCTTTATGTGGGTCCCAGGAATCAAACCTGGGTCTCCAGCACGTTTCCCACTGAGTCACCTCTCCAGCCCTTGCATGCTTTTTATGGCAGCACTGTTAGCTTTGGAGGAAGTGTTGAATAACAGTCAGACCTAACTCTCCTGGAGCTTTTAATGCAGCGGAGAGCTATTTCTAGAGCAGTGATATGATGAGAAAAGTAGGCAAGCATAAGTATGATGCTTGGGTGGCTGTCCTAAGTGAGGTAAGAGGCACAATCGATGTGAGTACAGTCATTATGGGAAGTGTCCAGAGATGACTTTCACACAGACCTGGATGGTGACAAGCTAGTCATGCAGAATCTAGGGAAGACACTTGGAAATAAGAGGAATAACCACAAAAGGGCTCTGCAGTGAGGACAGACTTGAAGCACTTAAGGAACAACGGAGAAGCTGGTGATTGGAGGGTGGTAAAGAAAGGGAATGGAGAATGCTGTGCACTGGCATGGCAGAAGGTAGAAGCTATACCATGTAGGACTTTTTCTTCCTGGGCTGGAGTTTGAACCAAGGACTGGTATCTACTAAGCTGATTCTCTAGCATGAGCTATAATCCTCATCCAGTTCTTCTGAGTCCTGTTCAAGATGTTTGGGTTCTACTGTAAAGCCTGAAGTTATGAAATATGAACTAGACAAATTCTGCATAATAACCAAGGAGGAATATTAATATAGATTGTTCTTACTAGAGTCTCCTTGTTCATTTGTAGAAATGCATTTCAATTTTATGCTTCCATTATTGGCTTCCATTTCTTTAATAGGAAGGGAAGATGGTAGGAGGTGGGCTTAGGATAGTCAGGAAGGGTGAGTGATGCCTTCCAATGGCACTTCATGCTCATGAACGAGAAACTGTTACCTACTGCATTTGAGCAATAACTTTGTTAGATCTCTCCATTAAGGATTAAATAATATATATGTGTGGAGAAGTCAGATTGATTCCTGACTTTGGCAGCATTAAAAACATTATACCAGTCAGTCTAGAACAAAAGTCAGACAGAAAACTTGAGTGGGTAAGGTATAGAGGTGTCCTGGAGCCTTATGACCTGAGACACCAGAGGCAGTGACAACAATTCTTAAAACCTCTTTAAAAATAGTCAGAAGGCACTGGAATATGCAGGGGCATGGTGTTAGAACCATAGAAAGCTAGATTCCTCCTGAAGATTGTGAGAGCTTGTGTATGTATTGGTATTTGGTGAAATAAATGGTCATAATGGTTACTGGATTTTACATGGTGCTAGTGTGGAAAGTTTTCCGAGTATACTGAAGGCCATCAAGTTAGTATCAGATGCAGGAGGATTCATGTAGTTAAAACATGTTAGGTAGCCAAGTGAATGCTGGGAGCTGTGGAAGGTGGAAGTTGTAGAAAAAGTGCATCCTAAGTCTGGGGACGCTGGAAGGGTGGAGCCATTAATACAGAAATAGAACGTGGAGTTAGTGGCAAAAGCAGGGAAACTTGAGGATCTCAGGGATTTGGTAGGTCAGGATTTTCAGGGGTCTTTACTACCCTCCAGTGTGTTTTGTTTTGATAAAACATATCAACATGTGTCAATCCCCCCATTCCTTTCTTCTGCAGGATTCTGGAGTGAAGCAGATGTTACTCGACCTTTTGTCTCCCAGGGCGTGATCACAGACGGAAAATATTTTTCTTTTTTCTGCTACCAGTTGAATACTTTGGCACTGACTGTACAGGCTGATCGAAATAACCCTCGTAAAAACATTTGCTGGGGGACACAGAGTAAGCCTCTGTATGAGACCGTGGAAGATAACGATGTGAAAGGCTTTAATGATGATGTTCTCCTGCAGATAGTTGACTTTCTTCTAAATAAACCGACAGAAGACAGAACACAGCTGTCAGGAAGCCAGGAGAAAGGACTTGATCCGGGACCTTGAGGATGTGTAAATTTCACCAGAGGAATAATAAAATCATTTATGGATTCTGTAACTGTTAGTTATTAAACACATTGATTTTTTTTGAGAAACAACATTTCTTATGTTAACCTATCACTCAACCTTGAATTCAGATTCTTTACTGAAAGAGTTAGGTTTAGATGTAATGATTATTTTAAATGATTCTTTCAGCTGATATGGCAACGGACGAAGATCCCTCTAGCAAGTTGTATTCTGACCTGCACACATGTCCAGCCCTTCCTCCCTCTATCCTTCCCTCCTCCCTCCCCTGTGTCTGTCTCTTTCTCTAAATAAATGTTTAAAAGGGAAAATATATTTACATATTACTAGTAACAGTATTAGACTATCTGTAGTGGTTTGGTATTTTGTGTCATTTAAATGGTAATTCAGTGGGAGTCCTCCTGCCCCTCCAAAGAACCTGGGTTTCATTCCCAGCACGAAACACCAATATGTGGCTTACTGCCCTCCATGTCCTGATCCAGTGCCCCCTTCTGACTTCTGAGGCACCACACATACTCACACATGGTACATAGATCCATGCAAAATACTCATACAAATAAAATCATTAAATATGTTTTATTAGTTTTCTTAAAAAATTGTTAATGATGGGAGTTTTACAGCAGTCTTCAAAATAGGGCTGCTGTTTTGCACAAGCTAAACAGACTTAATTTTTTTTTACCTTTATTTTAAAAGAAATGAAAATCAGAAAATATGACTAGGCTACTTTAATGGTAGACTCTAGTTAGTCAATCACAGTTAATATTTACTGGGATATGTAAGTGGTATCCTGCTGGGACGAAGCAAGGCTGCTAGCGTTCTTTGCTGATCCACTTCAAGAGTCTAGAATCAGATATAGGCATTCACTGTCTGTTGAATGGATGTGAGTTAATTACCATAGTTTCTTTAGTTCGAGGTCTTACAGCACTTGTTTATATGTTTTTAAGATTTATGTATTTGTGCAGCTAGTTTTTCTTAAATGTTTGTGTACCATATGTGTGCAGTGCCTGCAGAAGCCAGAGGGGGCATCAGATCCCTCTGGCTGATGAGTTGATTAGCTACAGTTTGGCCCTTCCTCTGGTAGAGCAGCCAGGGCTCTTAACCACTGAGCCCTCTCTCTCCAGCTAATCTTTTATATCAGCAAATTTTAGGCCTTTATGTAGCTCTTCACATATTTCATGCTTGTGGTTTTGTATAATTGTGAGTAGATTCTTTTTTTCCCCAATTCTTAGAGTTCCAAAATGGCTAGTATTGACTGTCTGTTTCTTTTGTGAAGGTAACTCACTTATTGAATAGTTGTAGTTATTTCTTAGGAGGCGTAGTACCCTAAGAGCAGTCCAACTTGGATTTCTCTGACCTTGCTTTATCATCATAGGTAGAAAGAAGATTCCATGTGGGACAATCCGGGCAGTGTTTTACTTTGTCACACAGTTTGTGTGACTTTGTTGATTACTTCATAAGGAAGCTTTTACTGTCCTGATGAAAACACATTCCTGGCTTTCCTCCTATTTCATTGACAGTTCTTTCCTCTCTCTCTCTCTCTCTCTCTCGGCTTTCCTCCTATTTCATTGACAGTTCTTTCTGTCTGTCTGTCTGTCTCTCTCTCTCTCACACACACACACCAGTTGTTCTTCCTCTACTTCAAATATTGGCATACCTCTGGGTTTTTTCTGGTCTCCATATGTCTTTATCTAGTCCCCTAGATGGCATCAAATTGCAGGGATTTAGATATAAACACATACAAAATTAGAGTTTGTCTTCAATTTTCTCTTAACTCCATATAACATAATGGAGCTGGTCTGAGTGAGTAAGCTTGCAGATAAATTTTCTCAGGAAAAAGACATTTTTGTAATTAGGAAAATACCTTCATTTAAATAAGCATTTTTGCCAGGTCTAATGACACAGGCCTGTAATTCCACCACTTACTAGGTAAAGGTCTACCTTTGTTATTAGTAGTTCAAGGTCATCCTCAGTTACTTGAACCCCCTGACTGAAACAACAGTGTTGGGAGAACTCCAATAAGGAGCCATTAACATGTCAAATTCACCTCTAAACTTCATTGTGTTTGGAAAAGCATTTTATATTTCCTACATGTCACAACGGCACATATAATTGAGGTCAAAGGACAATTTGAAATCGATTCCCTCCTTCCACCATGTGGATTCCAAGGGTAGAACTCAGTTCAGCAGGCTTGGCGGCAAGTGCTTTTCCCTGCTGAACTAACAGGCCAGCCCCAATGATTTATTGCTGTTTTTTGTTATTTTATTTTTGAGCTATTATAATTCTTTTCCCTTCCTTTTCCTACCTATTGTTTTAAAAAGTGTATTTATGTGCATGTGTAATTGTACGTAATTGCCATGTTGTGAGAGCACCCACTTCACACAAAGGTATTGAATCACTGGAACTGGAGGTGCAGGTGGCAGTAAACCTGACTTGGAGGCTTGAAATTTAACTCAAGTTCCCCGGGGAGAGCAAGTGCTCTTAACTGCTGAGCTCTCTCACCACCCTCGGTCATTTTAAAAAGAATGATTACCTAAAGGAACCTCTTATGAGTTAAGAATGCTAGTAATACTTTGTAGAAATGATACCAACCTTTTGTATATTAGGAAAATGTAAATGAAATTTTGTCCCAGTCCTTGGTAATAAGTTCATCTAAAACAAAAAATCCATTAAGTAAAAGACAAATGATTCTTTTTGAGTAAATCAGTGATTATAAAGTTCTGTGTTAGTATGTATCCTGCTTTAAGTGAGCTACTTGTACCTTTTAGTTATTTGAACTCCAGGTTTGAATTACTTTAGTTTCCTTTGGGTTTAGCATCTGGGAAATATGTCTTTGGATGTTTAGTCATATAAAACTTGCCTTTTATTTGCAAACTCACAACATGAATTTTAGGATCTTCTGAAATCTTTCAAGAAGTTTATTAAACATACAAACGGAGAATGTAGGCAAGATTTACAGCCTGAATGTACGTCACACAAGGATAATTTAGGTCAGCAACTGATCTTTGGTCATGCTGTTCATTGTTATTTAATATGTTTTAATTAATTGAAGAGTAAGGAATTATAAAACACCCAAATTCCCAGATTTTCTTGGCAAAGTGAAAGAACTGACAACTTCACATTTATGTTCTTACATGTCAGCAGCACCAGAGAGGATCTGGGTATTGCCTGTTCTGGGTCCTTGTGGTGGGCCATATGTTAGTCTGGTTTTTCATGGTGTCCACCACTCTTCCTTCCTTTTTAACTCTGCTGACATTGCATTTACCTTATTAAGTTTCTGTGAAATGCTTTGCTTCTAAGACACTGAATTTATGACTGCCACGGCCTAATTTACTGATTGAAACTTGTGTTATTGTTGGCAAAACACAACTTTTGCTGTTAATTTTGGTGCTACAGAATCCATTTTCTAACAATATGCATTGCAATAATTGTAAATTCACAGAAAAGATGCATTTTGTGTTTTTGCTCTCTGGTTGCTAAATTGAGAGCTCCAGAGGTTCAGTTGCTGTTGGTTGGAGACAGCCTTCAGCTTTTCTCTTTATGGGGCTCTTTTAAAACTGTCTACATCATGTCATCTAACCAGATAATCTGTACAGAGTCTCCAAACAAGACTACTGGTCAAATAAACAAGTCACTTTGTCCAATTTCAAACCAAGGAGAAGAGCGGGAAAATGGTCTGTACTTTGTCACATGTATTTTAAATAAATGCTGATTGGCCAATAGCCAGGCAGGAAGTATAAGTGAGACAGGGCGACCAAGCATGAAGTAGAGGCAGGGCAAGGAGAATTCTGAGAAGAGGGAAGTTTCAGTCTGCAGTCATCACCCAGACACAGAGGAAGCCAAACACAGAGCAAGCAAGATGTGACTGCCTTGCCAAAAAAGGTACCAAGCCACGTGGCTAACACAGACAAGTATGTGCTAATATAAGTTATAAGAGTTAATAAGAAGCCTGAGCTAATAGACCAATCAGTNAGTTTCAGTCTGCAGTCATCACCCAGACACAGAGGAAGCCAAACACAGAGCAAGCAAGATGTGACTGCCTTGCCAAAAAAGGTACCAAGCCACGTGGCTAACACAGACAAGTATGTGCTAATATAAGTTATAAGAGTTAATAAGAAGCCTGAGCTAATAGACCAATCAGTTTATTAATTAATATAGGTCTCTGTGTGTTTCTTTGGGACTTAATGACTGTGGGGTAAAACGGGCAATACAGAAACCTCAGTCAATAGTATGGCCAAGAGAGAGCCATTAATTGGTGGAATAAGTTTTCTGCTCTCAAATGTTGTTACTACAACTGAAGAGAATATATCTTGAGAATAAGGATAAAACTAGGATTAATGTTCTTTTCATACATGTTAATTACCACTCTGCTGTTATTTATGCCTAGAAACAACAAAAATGGATGGACAGAGGCTAATGATGATTCATTTAGTGAAGGTAGGAGCCTATCACATTAGAGAGTGTCTAATGTGGAAAGAAATGAAGGATTTAGCTGGATTCCGGATTTTCGCTCATTCTGGAGACCCTTGCAAGCCTAATCTGTGCTGCTCTGTTTGTTTTGCCTCTCAATCAGTATTTTCAATGTTAATTAATAATATTTCTGTGGATATTCAACGACAATGTTTCTAAAAATGACTAGGTGCTATAGCACGTAGGGTCACATAGATTATTTTCTTTTGTAAAGGACTTTCATGGCATATACATTTATTCCTGGAAGTAAAGTTTGTTTTTGTTTTTGTTTTCATTACCACTAATAGGCAAACTTTATTTATAAACAGGGTATAAGCTTTTGTCAGGAGATCTACATATATTTATGTCAGATTATTAAGCAGCTGTTAAGTCCAATAAGGCTTCTGTAGGATTACAAAGGCATGTCAACAGCAGATTCCGCAGCACCTCTACTAGTTAGATTATAACACTCAATACAGTGTTTATGGGAAGCAGTGTGGTTTAAATGAGAAATGTCCCCAGTAGGCTCAGGTATTTCAACATTTGGTCCCCAGCTGGTAGCACTGTTTAGGGAGGTGATCCAACCTTGATATGTTACTGGAAGAGGACTTTAGAGTTCATCGCCTTGCCCTACTTCCAGTTTGTGTTCTTTGCTTGGAGCTTGTGGCTGGAAATGTGTTCTCTTAGCCCCCTGCTCTTTCTGCCATGCCTACTGCTTCTGGCTTGTTGCCTCTAGGCCTCCCCTCCATGGTGGATGCTTATCTCCCTGAAACTGTAAATCAAATTAAACTCTTTCCTATATAAGTTTCTTTGGTCCTGGCTTTTTTTTTCTTTTTAACTAGCTTAGTACTCAATCTTTTTTTATTTCTGGAAATATAGTTTTATTAATGAAACAGGTGATCGAATTTCAGTTGGCATTGATTATTGATTTGTGGGAGCCCACGTGTGACTCAGTTTCCATCTGGAGTCCATTCTTACTTATAAGTCATTTAAGTTCAAGCTTGCCTACTCTGCTTTTTCTAATAACCTTGAGTGCTATGAGAGACTGCTAATTTAGCCTGTGAGAAAAGAACACTCAATCTAGTAGAGAATATACTACTGATGACAAACCTCAGGAACATCAAGATAGAAAGTAAGGTTGCTCCCAAGCAGCAAGCGCATATTAGATAGGAGGCTGCTCTTGCAAGGACAGGAATGGTCTTGTGGTTAGATATTGACTGACAGTCTGTGCCATGCTTTGTTCTGCTTTTGTGTATAAGCAAGTTCTGAAATAAACTCTGGCCTGTTTGGCTATTTTCGTATGACCAAACACACCTCCCAATTCTATCCTGTATTTTCTTTCTCTGTCCCTTTCATCTGACATTTCCACAGCCTCAATGACCCCCCAACCCAGGAACTTTGTAGGAGTGGGCTCTGACATGGAAGGATGGTGTTTGCAAATATTCAAATTAGCCTTGGTAAATTATCCCCTTTCACCCCTATTTTATGTGTCTTGACAAACAAAAGGATACCTTGACTGTCTCATAAGAGCAACAACACGTTTTCTCTGTAATCTTAAGTGTGCTGAGAAACTTCCATAGGTTATTGACTGCCAAGTATGTGATAAAACATGTAGGGCCCAGCCCTGGCTCATAAGCAGATGTCCTAACTTCCCGTATTCAATCTGTACCCAGTCCCCTCTTTACAAGCACACCTAGTTGGAATGTTTCTTGCTGTGCATCGTAAAGGTCTCTGCAACACTCCTCTGTGTACTTCCTGCAGTGACTATGCTGGACTGACCAACCTGGTATCAGGCTTTCTAATCATATTATCAGGAAAAAAATAAACCCTTTAATGTGTACTAGCTTTCTTTAGAAGTAACCACATCTGAAAGACCAATTTCAAATAGCAGTGGACAGGGGTTCTACCTGTGGTTTGAAAAGCAAGCCACAGGTAACTTTGCTGTGAAAAATCCTCTACAAACTACATATGTATAATGTCTTATAAAGAAAAGATTGGTCAAGCAGTGGTGGCACGTGCCTTTTATCCCAGCACTAGGGAGGCAGAGCAGATGGATCTCTGTGAGTTCGAGACCAGCCTGGTCTACAGAACTAGTTCCAGGACAGGCACCAAAGCTACAGAGAAACCCTGTCTCAAAAAAAACCAAAAAATAAAATGAAATAGAAAATAAAGAAATAAAAAATAAAAAATAAAAAAAAATGATTGTATGCACAATTGCAACCAGTTTGAAGATCTCCAGCTGGACTCAGATTGAATAAGATCCAGAAACTTTCCACATCATTCAAATACGTGTGCAGGAAGGTGGGAGGGAAGGGAAACATATGGCAATCCGATTTCTTAGTGCCAGGTATTACATTGGCATTTAGGCAGCCAACACTCACATTCCTGTTCATTTACAACATGGTATGACATCTAGTCATTTCTCACAGGCTCTCCAGGAGACATAGATATAGGGCCCTTTACAGCACTGTTCTTTGTAGCACTTAACAACATTAATACTCATTTGTTTCAAATGATAATGAATTTTATCCTCTTCGAGTGAAAATGAAAATGGATGATTTCGTTTATAGAATCAGCTTTTCATAGGGTTTTGATTTTGATTTCCTCTTATCAGTTTTGGATCACAGGCTTTGTTGCTATGTAACTATGATTGTTATAGAACATTTGAAGAAAAAGACAAGTGGAGAAGAGAATCTCTTGCTGTCAAGCCTTCCATAAATCCATCCTTGAATTGTGTTGCTATTTTATAGTCTTGAAATCATAGCATGGATGCAGGTTTTATTTTCATCTCCCATAAACACTTTCCCCAGTCATCAGTTTTTCTATTGTATAAACAATGGTTTGGAGGTATTTAGGGGAGAATGACGATTAATATTATTATAATACTGTAGATCTAAAGCATCCTATAAACATGCAAATACTATAATAAATTCATTTAGAGGAGGAAAAAGTCTTAAAATTATCTTCCATTATAACAAAAAGCATGACAATTATATAAGATTAGTTAGTGTGGGTGTGAATGAATTTAATGTGAGGATGGTTCACAAGCACTTGGATAATTAAATCCTGACTTTAAACATATTTGTAAGATTTCCATATCTTACCACCTGCGTGTGATTCATAACTGGAAAAATAAAGGAACTTTGTATTTTGAAAGTTCTAAAAGATAAAAATATCTATACAATTATCTTGTGGTAAAGTATAATTTCTTTCGACCTTTGGAATTCATACTTTTAAATGTCTCTTAAAGAACAGTATTAGGAAAAGTAGATAAGCTTAATTTTGTTTTAGAATCTGTGTGGCAGTTGAATCTGAAAGTTGAGATAGAATTCTTTCTCTTATCATTAGCTACCTAAATGATGGGTTTAGATCAATATATTAATTTTTTTGAACTTACTTTCTCCTATGAGTTCAGAGAATTGGATAAGAAAATCTTTTAAGTTCCTCTTAACAAGACGAATCATTTTAAGCCTCCCATGACTCATGCAATGTGATGCTAACATTGTTGACAGTTTCTCTTTTAGAACTCCTGATGGTGATCTTAAGTGCTAAAGAGCTAAGCAGGTTCTTCTTCCTCTTTCCCTGGACATCCTCAGAGGCGAGCTCCCTTTTCACATCTTATCCCTATAACCATATCCCTGGAGGTTACTGCAGAAACATGCAGAATAAAAGGAAACCTTAACATCCATCACAGGCCACCCACCACTTAGTGTAATATCCTTGGAAACATTTGCAGCAAAGGTCAGTGCTTGGAGGATAAAGTGTTACCACTCGTGGCTGCTGCTTTCTTGATTGGAACTGTACTGATAGATAGACAATGTTTATTTGAGCTTAAATCTGTTTTCTCTTGGTTTCCAACCCTTGGATTTAGCTAGGTATGTTGAAAATATTTTGTTAAGCCCTTGAGAATGTCATAAATTATATTTTTATCATATTCACTCTGCCTCCCCCAACTCCAGATAAACCCAGTTCCGTACCAATGCAACTGTGTTTCCTTATTTTTTTTTTCTTAACCCATTGAGTCTAATTACTTTTGTTTATATACTCTTCCATGTGTGGCCATCCACTGGAGCATGTTTACCTACCAAGTCCACACCCTTAAAGAAAACTAATTTTCCCTCTCCTTGCAGCAATCAATTATCAATAGCTCCTCAGACAGAGACGGGACTTCATGACTACCTCTCCTCCATGCTGGGATTTTGTTTTCTGGATTGACCTTAACACAACTGGCGTGTGTGCTGTTGCAGCCACTGCAAGTTCATTGTGCAACTGCCTTATTTTGTCCTGCAGTTTCATTGCAATCATCTACCATCTCTGGCTCTTACAGTCTTCCTCGTCTTCCATAATGTTCCCTAAGCACTGGAAGGAGGGACTGTGAATTAGATGTCCCATTTATGGCTGTCCACTCATCAATCACGTGTTCTCTAGACTTTGACCCATTGTGAGTGTCTGTGTTAATCACCACCCACTGTGCAAAGGCATTTCTCTGATGAGGACTGAAAAAATGGCGTCTTTAGGAATAACTTCAATACTATGTCCCCTTAGTAGATTAGTAGTACATTCTCCCATAGGGTCTATGACAGGTCATATCCCTAGGTTCTTGACCCTGTTAAGGGTGCCAGATATGTGTCCATCTTGTGGAATGGGCTTTGAGCCATGTGGAAAGTGGATGGTTACTCACATGACATTCATGTCACTATTGCACCAGAAGACAAATCCTGGCAGGTTAGTCACTATTTTTGCTTGCATGAATTACAGCTGAGTAAGACTGATAATTTCTTTTCTCCTTTGGTACCCTGTATACTACTTTCCAGTTCTATCAAATATAACCAGTAGAGATGAAACTTCCAGGTCAATGACAGCTTGAGTTTTCCATGTTTTATGACTCAAGGATATAATGTCTGCAGGACAAGTAGCCTTAATATTGAATTCTGGAAAATAGCCAAGATCAATGGTAATAGACTGTAATAGTGTGTGTGTGCGGGCGGCGGGGGCTATGTTACATTATTGGCCAACGATTCAAATAGAAGTAGCCGATTCCTGGCACTGAACTTTTTTTGCTACTCTGTTGTATCTAGTAATATTATTATTGCTCTATTAAAACACTCTTAAATATATGTATGTATTTCAATTTTAGGAAGTGTCTATAGCAATTTTTATGGGACTTTTCCAGAAGATCTTTAATGATAGATACCCATCTCCATCTTCCTCTACTCTCCAAGCCCAACTCCCAGTCCATTTAACCCTTCCTTTTGCATTATTCTCTCTTTGTATTTTACTGTATTTCAACTCTCCTTTCTTGAAAGCCCACACTTCCCATAGTCCCATACTAATTTTCTGGCCTTTATCAGTATTCCAATGAAGTGCACATATCTAAAGATTCAAATCAAACATCTGCAAATGAGAGGGAAACATGTCTTTGTGGGCCTTATTTACCTAGTCCATAATGATTGTTTCAAGCTCCACACAGTTACTTGATAACACTTTATCATTTCATTTTCTAAACATCTGAATTCTATTCCATTGTGTAAATATACTACATTTCCTTTATCCATTCATTACTTAATGGAAATCCAGGCTGTTTCCATCTCCTGGATATTGTGAATAGAGAATCAATGAACCTGGGTGAGAAAGTATCTCTGTAGTAGGATATCTGTCTTTGGGTGTATGACCCCAATACACTGGAATCATGTGGTAGATCTGTGTTTAGGTTTTCAAGAATTCTCCACGTTAATATCCTTCATGCCTGCCTGAATTCGCCCTCTCATCCCAGATGGATCAAGTTCTCCCCTTTTCTCACATTCACATCAGCGCTTATTTGGATGTTACCTATGCTGACTGGGGTAAGAATACATCCCTAAGAATGCCTGTTTATTCTCCTCATCAATACTTGATGCGCTTGTTGACACAATCAACATGTATCTAATACAAAAGGAATCCATTTAAAAGGAAAGGGTTTATGATTTTTAATGAGCTATTAGAGGAAATCACAGTTTATGATTTTTAGTTATGACTCTATGAAATTTTCATTTATGTGTTTCATTATCCCTATCAAGTTAATTTGCTATTTGATAAACTTCCAGGAATTTTAAGTGCTTTATAAAAAGAGGGCGCCCCACTTCTCTTTAGAGAGTGGAATGCTTGATATAAAATTTTAAATTAGCTATATGGAAGAAATGCCTTGATTATTTTCATTGTTTAATTTCAAATCAGATTTGGGTTGTTTTATTTAACACAATTAAGTCAAACTCATGCCTAAATATACAATGCATTCTTATTCTACACATATGTGTAAACTTTAGCATTACTAAAAACAGTTTTTGTAAACAATGAGTTCTCCTCCATGCAAACTAATGGCTTATCGACCATAAAAAATTATGTGTAATAAACAATACAAGATACACCCAGGTCCATCTATCACTTTTGCTGAGAATGAAATGCATTAAATCTCAGATTATTTCTTCTGACTGAATCATTTCTCCTCCATGTCATGACACACTTCCCAGAGACCACATTTTCCCTTTCCCATTACTGTGGAGCTAGGTCACCATCGCAGTGGAGGCTTACAATTTCCTTGTGAAGCTAGACTTCCATGCCTCCTTCCGTTTCCTCTGTCACTCTGCTACCTATTTGGTCATTCTTCACTGTCCTCTCTCTTCGGTTCTCTCTGCACAACAATTTGGTATTTCATTCTGACCCATATCTTTACTCTCTCACAGAGAGTCACAGATGTTCACTCAGCATCTCCCGTCGAAACAGTGTGAGTTTTCTAAATACATGGACTCTTTATTGAATACAGTTAGAAATAACTAACATAAACATCAAAGATTAGGTAGTTACTACTGTCATAAGCAGAATGTCAACCCTCCGTGCTTTGGCGTAAGAGCAGCACACGGTGTCTCCAACGGTGATTAGAAAACGAGAGTGCAATAAATTCATCGGTTAGCCTTGTCTTCTCTTGACGTCCTAGACAAATGGGTTTGTGACGAGTGCCATGTGACATTTTTCTTACTGCCAGACATTTTGAAGAGCCACATAGATCTTGTGGAAAGAGGTTATATTTTTAGTAAAGGAATTGTTTCCTCTGGGGGAATGTGCTGAATGTGGATGCATTAAAACAAGTGGTAAGGAATAGAGGCCATTTATTGTCTCTGTCTTCTTTGTCCTATATTTATAGTCACCAAGCATCCCTTGGGGATGGATCCCAGAACTGGGCTGGTGGAAGTACAATTTTTATAACCTGGTAGTTCTCCCATATCAGGTATTTATAATATGTCATGTCTACATATGATAAAAAAGAACTTTAATAATAAATAATCTGGAAGTACAGGGTTATAAATTAGCATTTCAAGCTCATTAGATATAGTAATATTAAAACTTGATTATTTGAAAATGATAAAATGTCTGTAATGGAGAAGGCATTGGACTTGAGGAAAAGTAATAAACCATTCAAGTAGGAGCTGACTTCTGTGGGAAATCCTATATATTTATGCCATACATACAGTGGAACAGTATGAATACTTAAATTTGATAGCTTACCAGAGCCTATTGTGAGAAATATTTCTGTTGTGCAACATGTGGATTCCCAGCTGGGAAGAATCAAATATTGGAAGTAGCTTTACATATAGATATTGGTTATCTAAGCTGTCCTCATTCACATGTATGGAATCTGGGGCTGGCTATTGGCCTGAGATCATAGGCATAGCATCATCATGGGACTGAAACTTCTCACAGTCTGACTATGCTCTGCTAACTGGCCTTTCTCTGGAAGGATCCGCACTCTGAAAGCAGGTGGACTCCCCATGGGAAGCCTTACCCTCTCTGAGAAGTGGATGTGAGGTGGGATGGAGGAAGCTGAGGGAAATGAGGAGGGGAGGGAGTGGGTATGTAAAATGATAAAAAAAAGATTGTTTAAAAAACAACAACAAAACAAAGCAAACAAACAAACAAAAACCAAACAAACCAGGTACCCAGACAGAATTAATGAAGGCACATTTCTGACTTAGCCTCTTCAGAAGGTTCAAGGTGTCTCTTCCTCTATAATCTATCAATGTGCAAAGGCTGTTGTAAGTTCACCAAGATGGAAAACACCAGAAGACCACACTTCTTCATGTCAAAAATATCTAAAAAGTTTGGACTCATGGTTTGAAATTTAACAAAAATTAGAAAACAAGAGAGAAATGATGATGCATGGCTCTGCCCTGTTTTCCCAGAGAAGCTGCCTGTGGAAGGCACTTGTTTCTGATTAAACCAGGCCTGCTCAAGAGGCTTCTCTGCAGCTTCTTATTGATTCTGGAGCCCTCCTTTCTACCATTAATTTGCCATGACTGCAAGAATCCCTGACATGAACCAGTCTGTTCAGAACTAACCGACCTTTCAGAAAAAAACATTGCAATCCATCTTACTGTCCTCTTTGATTGTACCATGTTCCCTATTTTTCCTTTGTGCATCTTTCTTTCATGCCTCTGACTCAGAACAATGTTTTCATGTGTGAAATGTTGTGACCAGGTCTAAGACCATTCACTAGAAGCAGGAAGGCATTAAGAGTAATGCACATTTCCCCAAATGTTTTGGAGAAACATGTGGGTATAGATTGGCAATAGCTGACCATAGCTTTATTTGCTGCTCTGAGTCAGCAAGGCCAATGAAACAATTTTCTCCCCTAGGACACTCCTGAAAAAAAGGATTAAGACAAATGTTCTCATTTGTTTTCATTACCATATTTGCTGCACTGTTTAACCTACAGAGGGAGTGAACTTTATTCAAGACTGCCTCCTTTAGACTTTAGACATTAGAGTCCTTAGGTTAGACTGTTTTCTCTGAGAGTAGACTTCTTTCGTATTAGACTACTGTTTGATTAGAATAGGAAAGACCAAATTTCTCCTGAATAAGTTGGGCCGACACTTGGGTAAATGACAACAGGGTTAGTCTTTTTTCTCTCGTGTGACCTCATCACATATATGAAGCAAACACTTAAACAATAAAATTTTAATGTAAGCCATTCTGCCTTCGCTGCACAAAAAGAAGGAAAATCCTGGTATACACATCTTTTACTCTAATAAACCCATGCCTCAGAGCAAGCTGTTGAAGACCTCAGGTTTCTTCTCTGTCTCAACATCTTGTCATTCTTACTTCTAGGATTTAGAAATCTTGAAGTGGCCTTTCACTGACGTGCAGGGCACCTACCATTTTGAGTTTGTTTTCACCTTCATAAAAAGGGGGTTAAAGACCAAGTTAAGGTTGACCCTGAATTCTGTCCCATTTATTCCTCAACTTTTACATAGACTGAAACTCTCTCCCCAATCATCCCATCCAGACTTCAATGATGTCTTTCCTCAGTTATGTTTCTTTGTCCTAGATTCAACAGGTGTGGGTAAAATTTTACTAATCATTCAGGGATGTTTGACTTACAAACTTTGGCATTACAAACATAATGAATTCCTCGCAGCTTCACCTCTGGGAAGTCAGAATATTTTAAAAAAATGTAACTCTCTGATTTAAGTATATTGACCTTTTAGGGGAAAATGCAGCTTGTAACTTCAGTAGATTATAACCCCATTGCGGCAAATTATAGACATCAACACATTTATTACCTCTCCTGTGTATCTTGTACCTTTCCCCTACAATCAGCAGAATGCTTTGTATGTTGTATTTGTTCTCTTTTGCAAGGTTCTGTGTGTGGGAGCTCTGCTGTGTAATTTTCCCATGCGAGAAGGAAAATGACCTACTGGAGAAAAATGGAGGCGGTGTCTCTTCTTACCTTTCGGAAGAAAAATAATTGTTACATAACAAGTCTCAAACACTGAAGAAAATTTATGTCTTAAGATTTTTTCCTCTTTGTACATATTTGTGTGTAAACTTAGTATAAAAGTGTTATCATTTCTTCCTCTCTTTCCTCCACCTGCCCTCCCTCTCTTCCTCCTCCCTCACTTCCTTCCTGTCTTTCTTCCTTCCTCTTTTCCTTCACCCGTCTTTCTCTTCTGCCTTTCTTACTTCTTCTCTCCTTTCCTTTTTCCTTCCTTCTTTCCTGTCTCCCTTCCTTCCAGGCGCTACTAATACTAGTACTGAACAAGAAATAGTTTGCAGGTTCTTTGGAGATGATGGTAGAACATATCCCTTTCTACATAGAAACTATATTCCTATGAGAAAGACTGGCCACCAAAGAGGCGCTTTCAATATTAACTATCACAGTAAGCAGCCAGAATAAAGCTGCATATCCCTGTGGCCCATTTCAACAGGAAAATGTTGCACAGGGTGTGGGTGTGGCATGTCAAGGAGTTCCAAAAACAAACCTGAAAATCCGTGTAATTATTCTTGTTCATTTATTCCAGATTTGTTAAGGGTAATTAGCATATACCATGGTACAAAATATTCTGAAATATATGTGTGCAGAAAATCCTGTAGTCCCATATTATAAATGCTTCACTTGAATGATCTCCTTTTATCTTACTATTCTTATGTCAAAGATGGGCTCTGTGGTCAAAGGTGACAGTACTTATGCCTAAATGGGTTGTGTTCTGCTTCTCAGTTCTCAGTTACCACATCTGTCTATATTTGGACATTTTACTTGTTCTTTCCATCTATGTGGAGCAGTCATTTCATTATGTTTCATGGCAGGACTTCTAGTTGTAACTTAGATCATTTGACTTGCATGCTCGTGAAGTTCTTTGGCAATTTAAGGGTTCCATGTTATTACTGAAAATTACTGACAACTCCCAGTTTAAGACAAAATCATGTTTACCTGCACATTACCAGTAACAAAGCTCTTCAAGATATCAATAAATGGAATAACAATATTTCAAGATTAATTGCTCTTTGTGTTACTATTGGTTAGAAGTTGATTACATTTTTTTTCTATATTGGTATGATGAGGATTTAATTTGGCAGAAAATTTCACTAGATAACTAATGTTTTAAAGTGGTGAAGTGTAGACTTTGGGACATTTTTACATGTGCATGTGATGTGCACATGTGTATGTATATATATGAACATATATGTGCCGGTTTTGTGTGTGCATACGTGTAGAAGCCTGAGGCTGATGTAGCATATACAGTTCTGTCATTCACCACGTTATTTACTGAGGTAGGGCCTCACATTGAGCCTTCGAGCTCACTGATCCTAGCTGGTCTACCTACCTAGTCATCTTTCTGAGGAGGTGGAGGAGACACCCTGCATCTGCCTTCAGAGAACTGGGATTCCAGGTAGTTGCTATACCGGCCTGCCTTTTATATGGGTTCTGGAGATCAAAACTCCAATCCTCTTGCTTCTGGTTGTCAGTACTTACCCCCTAAACCATTTCCCCTGCCAAAGTCTTTGGACTTTGCAAACATTACTGTTCTCAATATCAAGAATTTAGCATTGAGGAAACAGCACCATAGAAAAAAATATTACTGCAGTTTCACTAAAGATTTATAGTCTTAATTGTTTCTATAAGTAGGTTACTAGAATCAAAGCACACATTTAATTTGATGATCACCATTGCATATGTGTGATTTTTCATTTGAAAGCTGGAAGTCATGCTTCAACAGTTCTTATTCTCCTTGAAAGCTGTATCTTTGCATGTGAGTAATGTTAGTCTTAAGGGGTTGGTCATACAATTTGATGCTGACTATTTCTGCATGTTCATTTGAATCACTAATGGTAATACACTCCAAGGAAAATGGAACCCATTTGAAATCTGTCACATTGTGAGTAAAATGTCTATATCTGAATGAAGATCTTGAGTGAGCCCTGTCACATTCAGAGGACACCTTGGCTTAGAATACTGATTCTGCCTAAAACAGTGAGGTCTGCTTTCTGAACCTTGCATAGATCTTAGCAGTAATGAACCAGCTGTGAGTTTGCCACTACTGATACCCAGTTGCTGCTTTGTGAGCTGTCTTGAATGCACACTTCGTGGAAACCCTATTGGTGTGATTGTGTGTGTTATACATCTGCGAATGTGTAGATTTTGAAAGCGAAATATTAGCAATTTGCACATAGTCAGATGTAGAAAGCTATGTAAGGCAACAGAAGCTTAAGTTATAAAACTTCAAAGGTAAAAGGTTATTAGAAACTCAGAAACCAAACAGGAAAATATCTAACATAAAGAGAGATGATATTTACAATTACAAACCGATTCTATCTGGTTTTAAAAGTTCATTTTTTGGAAGTTATAATTGATCTACTTCTCAAAGAAAGGTAATAAAATAACACATAGATTTCTAGGATGCCATGGCTTAGCTAAGTGACTAAGTATAAAAGTCAGTGCTTGGGAGAAACAGAGACCTGGATTCGAGTCCACGTTCCCCCATAACGTGGTGCTAACAGTAATTTTTGCTTCCTTGTGTCCTTATAGGATAGATGAGGCATTGTTATTAAGCACACAGCAGACATCCAGCACAGATACTTCTCAATAAAAGTCAGTATTTTCCGCCCCTGCAAGAAAGTCTTCAGCCTATTAATTGCACTTAATTATAGCACACAATTATGTAATGATTCTATGCATTTTTAAAACATGTAATGATCAAATTCAGGTGGGCCTACACCATTTGATCTTGATGCTCCGCTGGTCATGGCAGAAACTGTCTAGTCTATTGCTGCCACTCACTGTCTAATACAGGACTAATTATTCACTAACTGTTCTGGTAATTTGAATAAAGCGCAGGCATAGAAGAATGAAAGGAAAGTATACAAAAATAAGGTATATGCAAGTTCAAAGTCTGTTTTAACCCATATTAAGTGAATCAAATGCCATCCAAGGTATCCTTTGCAACATCAGCAGCCGTCTAGAAGTCTGTCCTTTATTTCAAGGTCTGTTTATGTTTCTTCTGCCTGTCTTTGTGTCTAAAGACAGAAGTATGCAAGAACAGATTAAAAGATTGAAACAAGGCATATGATTTATGCAGAGTCTCAGAATAATGCACACTAAAATTATAATGTTGTAAAAATGGGAAAATAGCAATAAATACATAAAGCTGTCTGAAAATGCTTGAAATCACACAGAGCAAGATATTAGTGAGAGAGTCTATGGAATTATCCATGCTAACCAGATTATTTCTGATTCATACTCCCATCTGTGCATCATATGGATGCATAACAGGTATGTGTACATGTTTCATGAAAGCTCTGGGCATTTTCCTCAGTTTTTGGAATAGCTTTGCAGCTTTTGCTAAAGTTAGACATAAAAAGAATAAAATGAATCACTCATGATTCCTTTTTTACCTTTCTCAGAAATTCCGTCCAATCTTTCTTTTTACCCTTTTTCCCTTTATCTTCTAATCGCATACATTACTTTTCACTTGATCTCTCTTTTTTTAAATCAAACTGTGTAATGTAAGTGGGTCATCTGTCTATGTGTTACTTTCATTGGTTAATAAAGAGACTG
>LOJH01014211.1:8765-24277 GCA_001685095.1 Ellobius talpinus | reverse complement strand
TTCTTTATTAACCAATAAAAGTAACACATAGGACAGATGACCCTCCTCCATCAGTATTCAACATCAAATATAACATCAAATTAATCATTTTAAGTAAAAATAAGTCATTTTATCTCCTACACCCACAAGACTTTGCAATGCTATCTGGTGCCAAACATTTTAACCATCCCAAAAAAAAGTTTTAGACCTATGAAGTAGTTTACAGTCTCCTCTCCTAGCTGGCAACACATTTGCGAATCTCAGTGGGTTAAACTGCTTAAAGATTTTATAGAGAATTGTATCGTATGTGCCTTTTCTCCCCATTTTTCGAATGTGTGTGTGTGTGTGTGTGTGCATACAAAGAGGGTCCCAAGGTTAATGTGAGAATCATACTCAATTGCTCTTCCACCTAATTCATTGAAGCAGGGTCTCTCAGCCAAACTCAGAGCTAAGCAATGTGGCTAGTCTTGCTAGCTAGCTTGCTCGGAAGAGCCCCTGTCTCCACCTTCTGAGTCTGGAATTACAGGCAGGAGTCCATGGCTGCCTGGCAATTGAATAGGTTCTGGGGACCTGTAATCTGCTCTTCATGCTTAGGCAGAAAGCACTTTAACAACTGAGCCATCTCCCCATCCCTAGCATGTGACATTCGCATTTGTCTTCTTACAGACAGCATACATTTTCACCCATGCTGTAGCATGCTTTAGTACTTTATCCTTTTTGTGGGTGAGTAGTATCCTGCTGTCTGGACATACCACATTACATATATATATATATACATATTCATGTATTGAGGGCGCTTTGGGGTATTTCCATTAGCCATGTTCGGTTGGTCTGTGTGATTCTGCCAGCTCCAGTTACTCAGCCACTGGACAACTCCCATTTCCAAACTGTCAGAGTCATTGCAGTTTGGAAGATACCACTGCTTCCCTCCAAATCATGTCTGAAGGAATTTAAGATCTGGGTTCAGAAGAAATCCTGCTGGAGAAGGAATCCAGCTGTAGAGCTGTGGAAATGGGAGCGACTCCCCAGAATTCTGAGCCACGAATTACAGCAGCCTAGAGCTAAGAGCATCTCCCACTGGCCCTCGCACCTTACCCCACTAGCTGTGTGAGCCCTGGCTGTGTCTTTTACCCTGTGCCTCAGTCCTGAGACTCAGCATCCCGAAAGGTACCTCAGGAGGGCTGGGATGATTGAAGAAACTGGAAGTGTTTGTTTCTTACTGTCAGCAAGATCCTCATTGCCATCCCTGAATGCCACAGGGGGTGGGGGGCATGTCTTCTTGAATCCCTTCCACCTGGCCCCACGCAGTCCAGGGCACAGGAGAGGGGAAGATGAGCAGTCCCACCTACCGTAGCCTTGCCCAGATAGTCCTTCTTGGCCAGCTGAGCCACCTGCCTCTCATTTGGCCGGAAGAGCCTACCCACGGGGATCACCACGGGCTCGAACAGTTTCTGCTTCTGTAATAGAATAAACAATCACATGTCACTCAACAGTATTGGGTTCATTCTGAGCAACGTGCTGTTAGGTGACTTTGTGTAAGCATTGTAGAGTGTGCTTATACAACCTTGGTCGTTCAGCCCTTGTGAAAAGTGGTCCCTTGGCTGACTAGAATATCTTCACATCTCTTATGACTGTATCTCTCATTTGAAAATGGGAGTGATGAAACCATTCCTGCCTTCCTTATCAAATAGACCACTGGGAAAAAAGTCTCAAGAGAATATCTTTTTCAAACCATAGAGGTTTGTTATTCTAGAGGGCTAAGCAGGAGCAGTTGGGTTTATTGATTCTTTGAGAATTTCATACAACATATTTTGATCATATTCTCTCAGCCCTTCCCCCTAACTCCTACCGGATCCACACTCACCTCCTTACTCCCCATAACTTTGTGTCCTTTATTTATTTGTTTGACATAGAGTCTCACTGGATAGCCTTAGCTGTCTTGGAACTCACTATGTAGACCAGGCTGGCCTGGAATTCATAGAGATCTGTCTGTCTTTGCCTCTGGAGTGCTGCTATGTCCCATTTTTTTAAAATCACCTTTCAATTCCAATTGTGTGCTGTTCATATACTTCTGTGTGTGGTTATCAACTGGAATATGGTTGACCTACCGGGAGCCACACCCTTAAATAAAACTTGACTTTCCCTCCCCTAAAGCCACCAACTTTCCATAGCTCTTCAGTTAGGGATGGGGACCGTGAACCCCTTTCTACTCCATGCTACAGTATTGACTGGTTTGATCTGCAGGCAACCACACCTGTGAGTTCAGTACAGTGGTCCTGTCATAGCTGTAAGACACTGTTTTGTTCTGATCCTCCATGACCTCTGGATCTTACAATTTTCCTGTTCACCTCTTCTGTGATGGCCTCGAGCCCTGGGCTTGGGACGTGACACAGACGTCCTGTTTGTGGCTGAGCACTACTCTGCCACTGGTTCTCTGCACTTGGACCAGTTGTGTTATTGTCTGTGTTAACACCATGTGTGGTAACCACCATCCGCCACTCTGCTGCACAAAGAACCTTCTGTGATGAGAACTGAGAGCTGCAGTGAACTATGGGTATAGGGGTACAGGTTTAGAGGGGTACAGGTTTAGAGGGCAGTGTGACTGTGGTGGTTTGAAAACAATTGGTGCCCTAAGACCATAGGGAGTGGCACTAGTAGGAGGTGTGGCTTTGTTGGAGTAGGTGTGGCCTTGTTGAAGGAAGCATGCCACTGAGGGGGTGGGCTTTGAGGTCTCTGCTCAAGCTATGCTCAGTGTAGCAATAGTTCACTTCCTGTTGCCTGTGGATCAAGATGTTGACCTCTCAATTCCTTCTCCAGCACCATGTCTGCCTGTGTACAGCCATGCTTCCCACCATGATGATAATGGACTAAAGCAATTAAATGTTTTCCTTTGTAAGAGCTGCTGTGGTCATGATGTCTCCTCACCACAACAGAACACTGACTAAGACAGTGAAACTATGCCCATTTAGCAAAATAATAGTGGTAGGTTCACCTTTGGCCTCTGTGAGGTCCTCAACAATGGGTATTTGGTCAGATTCACAGTGGTTGCCCCCTAGCATCCATGCCACTGTTGCACGCGTTGGTATAGCCTACCAACACTGGTCATTATTTCAGTTCACCAGGTTCACAGCTGTGTAAAACTATGGATGACTCTTTTTTCTCCCAAGCCTGTATAATAGTACTACCTTCTAGCACTATTAGAGCTAGCCAGCATGGAGGAATCTTCTTGGTCAGTACCATCTTGATTTCTCCATGTCCTGTGACCAATGTGTGTGCCGTCTTAAACAGAGCCTTGTCGGAGCTCTCCCACACAGATCATGCTCATCCCAGAAGTCAGAGGTTGCCAAATAAAAAGACCAGTGACAAGCGTGAGATACTTCCCCTGGACCATCAGTCAGGCGTGTCCAAGAGACCTCCAAACAAGGCAGACTCTCTCCATTGCTCCTGGTTCCCCACTGGAAGCAGTTGGCTTACACTGATGTTATTCACCCAACACTTTTTTTTAGAGCACTGCCCCTTTCCCACTCACTGTGGTACCTTGAGTTTCTCTCCCAGCATAGAGGGCACCATTACAAGGGTGGCTCAAGAGCCAAGCAAGGGTTGTGACAGCACCCTCTTGGGACTAGTATTGCTCACTTACACATGAGCATACAAAATCTTGAGCCCCCTTCTTGGTGTTTAAATACAGCTTGTTTAAAACTAACTTTTGGGGTCAGGAAAGTGACTCAGAAGTTAAGAGCATATTCTGCTCTTCCAGAGGACTAGAGTTTGCTTCTCAGCACCCACATCAGCTGGCTCACAACTGCACATAACTCCAGCTCCAGGGACTCCAGCACCCTTCTGGTTGCTATGGCCACCTACCCACACATGCACATTCTCACACATAGACACAGCATTTAAAATAAATATTGCCAAAGAAAGAAAAAACAACTCTTGCTCTCAAGTAAAATCAAACTATGAAAAATAATTTTTCATAATTACTTCATAGAACTGGAATGTCTTTGTGGGAGCCACATTGAGCCTGGCACTGTGCCAGACAGTAAGGATGCAAAGGTAAGCAGAAAAACACAGGCTCTGTCTTCACAGTGCTCGCAGGCTGCACAGCACCAAGAAACTGCAGGTATTGCCCAGGCCCCTACTATGAGCTATCCAGGGGCTGCGCTGATCAGTTCTCTAGGATGGGGCTTCTCAGCTCAGACTCAGGACGGCGGATGTTGAAAGAGCGTTTATTAGCCAGAACCAACAGAGATGTTTCCCATCGCGGTATCCTAGGAGACAAATGGGACCCCAAGGGTATCCTCTCTGTCACCGCACTCACCCAGATGCTTTCCATGGCCTTGTCAATTTTGGAATGCCTGGGTTCAGATTTCATGTTTGTAGCCAACGCTAACTGTTCTTCTGCCTTTTTCCATTCCTCTTTCTTGGCATGCATGCAAGCAATATTATACAGCACCTGGAAGAGCAGAGGCCACGTGAAACTTGAAACTACCCCAAAGTCAGGTACCAGAAAGGATTCACAAGCACACACAGGGAATGCCGTCTGGGGACATAGTTCCTTCCTCAGCATTCAGGGGATAGCCAACAATTAGCCTAGCTACTGAGTTCTGTCAGACATAGGGGCTGTGTTAAGAAAACGTTTTATAGTGGGGCAGTGGTGGCACATGCCTATAATCCCAGCACTCAGGAGGCAGAGGCAGGTGGATCTCTGTGAATTCAAGGCCAGCCTGGTCTGCAAGAGCTAATTTCAGGACAGGCTCCAAGCTAGAGAGAAACCCTGTCTCGAAAAAACCAAAAATAAGTAAATAAATATCTTAAAAGAAAAATGAAAGAAGAAAAAGAAAACATTTTATAATGTCTAAAGACAGTATCACGTGCATTCTTCTAACAGCCTACTGGGTCAGGAGGGGACGCAAGCTCATGTGTTGTCCTAATACAGGGAAGAGGAGCTTTCCCAGGGGCCCTTGGGGAGGCAGAGGCAGAGTTGGGAAGAAAAATGAAGGTATGTGATCTCTCATTCCCGCTGTTGCCATTGAACCTAGGTTCACAGGCCATGTTCAGGGTGGGCAGAGGTTCCAGATGCGTTGTTCCATACCTGAGCCAACAGAACCTGGCTGGGATTGCATGGGTAGCAAGACTGTTGCACAGCAGCGTGCATGAGCCAACTCATGGTCCAGGTCCAGCGCAGCGGAAGAAAGAGGTGGCACACGCAGAGCCCAGGGAACACTAGCTGCGGTGGCAAGGGAATGGCAGAACTTTCCAGGTCTTTAGTTGGATTGTAGGGCCATCAGAGTGTGTTTTATTACAACACTGCACAATTGACACAGAGCCAATTACACTTTTGGATACACTAGTAAGACAAAGTTATGGAAACGGAGGTGTGACTCTTGAGGCTCAGTTCTGGGGGACACTGAGGCGCTATCTTTCCTCGCTTGGATCATGTGCTGTAGGGGACATAAGCTGCCCTGTCCTGAGCAAGAATGGAGGCCTCTTAGCAACAAACAATTCTACCATCCCAGACACACCTGGGTGACGAGATTGGCATTTCCGTGGAGTTATTGGCTGGTGCAGGTTCTAGGAGCAGTATTAACCTCCAGGAGTGGAGCTCCAGACACCTTTCCCACCCATTCCTGAGCACCAATGAGCCAGTGCCTTCTGCATAGGTCTTTGACTTAGAATGGTCAAAATAAGGATTTTTTTCACACTTATTTATTGTGTGTGTGTGTGTGAGAGAGAGAGAGAGAATCTTGACACGTGTGGGGTCAGAAGCCAACTTGTAGGAGCCAGTTCTTTGCTTCTACCATGTGGCTCCAGGGGTTTGAACTAAGGTCATTAGCCTTAACAGCAAGCAACTCTTACACACTGAGCCATCTTGCCAGCCCCAAGGATCAGGATTTGCACTCATAATATTTTTTAACTTAACAATGGTACAAAAGAGAAAGACATTCAGTAGAAAGAGCACTTCAAAGTTTTAATTTTGCTCTTTTCCCAGAGCTACAATAGTCTCTTGCAATTTGGTTAGTGTCTTAGAACCTTGCCTACTGGTCAGCCATGCAACCACAAAGGAAGGCAAGTGACACACTGTAGGAGGTGTGGAGGTCTCAAGGGGTAGGGATGGGGTGTCTCTGTCACCACCACAGCAAGCAGAATAAAAATCCATGGGAGGCAAGAAGGTAGTTTGGTTCAGCACTACTAAGTAACCGGTGCTGGTTCAAATTTTGAGAGTCAGACCTGCACGGTTTATTTTAGACATATTTAAGCACAACACAGTTTGGTGGAAACTTTCCCGGGGATGATTAACTCAACCCTGTGTGCACACTAAAGCACAAAGTTAGCTAAATAAAGACCGGATGTGACTACACTGCAACCCTTTGTAAAGGGCACATGACACCTTCTGTAAAGAAGGGGTTCTATAGATTGACTGAGAAGAACGGACTCATGATAAGGGTCTGGGGAAGGATCCAGTGGGGTGTGGGCCACAGCACTAGGCAGGCTATTAACCATGTCCACCCCCAGCCTTCTGGATGGATAACGGGTTATGCATTCTTTACTTCTAAGGAACAACCCTGTGTGTTTAACAATTCCAGGTTTCCCTAGTGGATTATCTGTGGGCACAAGGACCTCTGTGCTTCCTGCAGCACACTAGTGTGCTATGCCACAGAATAGTGATATACATGGTATAGGTGTGTTAAATGCAGTTTTTACTTAAAATGGTTGTTATCCTAACTGGGACTGAGGATGTAGCTCCATTGTGCCCACTTAGCATGTGCAAAGCCTGGGATGTCCTGCCTAGTACTACATAAACCCTACTGGAGTTGCATGCCTATGTTCTGAGTGCTCTTGACGGGGAGGCAGGAAGATCAGAAGTTCAAAGTCATCCTTGGCTACATACCAAGTTTAAGGCTAGCCTGGGCTGTAAGAGTCCTATTCAGAAAGAGGGAGGAAGGGAAAGAGAGAGACAGAGAGAGACATACATACGCACAGAGAGAGAGACAGAGACAGACAGAAAGGGAAAGAGAAAAGAGACAGAGAAGGGGCAGAGAAGGGGGTGATTATCTGGACAGAACCTGTCATGGTAAGTTGAGAAGCATCTGCCCTAACCTTTCCACAATGGACAGAGAAGAGATCACAAAGAGCTTCGAAGTTGTTCTCATTTTTCTCTCAGTTGCCTTCTCTTGAGGTCTTTCCCTATAACCAGTGTTTCTGACTAGAAGGCGCCTGAGGGGCCTTCATAAGAAATGGCAGAAGTAGGGAAATGACTGGTTTCCTGCTTCCTGGGTCATTTCAACCCCAATCACAGTAGAGACTCCCTCCTGTGAAGTTCTGCTTGCTACAGAACACAATTCTTTCTAGAGCTGTTTGCCCCGGCACCATATGTGGAAGTGGCAAGTGGCCCTCAGCAGGATGAGTGGCAATGTTTGGAGACCACAAGGTGAGCACCACAAGATCAGGCGGGATGCTCCTGGCATCTAGTGGGAAGATGCCAGAGAAAGGGCCAAATATCTCATGAGGTCAGCCCTGTAACAAAGCGTCTGCTCCAACGCATCGAGAGCCATGGTCTTTGGGAACTGGTTTCGTGCCAGCCCATTCCCAGAGCCAAGCCCCCATCTTCCCTTGTGAGCCATGGCATAGCTGTGCTTCTGCTGCAGGGCAGGATGGACCACAAGTCCCCAGAGACTCGGGCAGTGATAGAATCTATTTTTACTTGCGAGCTCTGAGCAACCCTCGGGACACTTCACTTCTTGTGCCTGCGAGACCGAAGCCAGAGAGATGCTGTTTGTTCGGCCATGCTTCTAAATAAAGGTCCGTGACATTGGCAGGGGTTTTCATTTTTAAAGCTAGTGGTTTATATTTGGAAGTTTGATGGGGAAGGTTATTCGGGGAAGAAAAGTTCATAAACTCACAAGCCAAAGCCAGCCATGCCTGTCCTTTTTGGTACTACAGGAAAGAGGTTGTCCTTGTTTGGAGAACTTCACCACACCGTGTACTTTGTACTGTTCGTTGACAGACTTGTACCAAATGACCCACAGTTTCTCTCTGCGTGTTAAGTACCCAGATGGGTTACAATGGGTTCCTTAGAAAGAGAACCCGTGATTTTGGATCTGTTAGTAAAATGCTGAACAAATAGTTTGCCAGCTTGAGCTGCTAAATAAAATATGCAAATTCCTGCAAATAAATATTCTCACAGGCTGGAACACTTCTGTCTGGTCTCCCTTCAGAGCACACAATGACCTTGTTTTTGCACAGGCTTTTGAGCCTGAAATTAAGAAAATGCTCGCTCTCAGGTAACTAATTACTCTATGAGGAGCCTGAAGTCACTGTGTCTCCCTCCCCTCTCATTCTCTTTCCTTTCCTCCCCTTGCCAAGGTTGGAATCAGGTCCTAGGCCTCACACAGACTAGGCAAACACTTTATCTCTGGGTGTTTCCTTCACAGGGCGCCCTAGTCTCAAGGCACAGGAGTCAGCAGGACTTCGCAGGCCTCCGCAGGTGCTAATAGACCACTGTGTTCCTGAAATGTCCTCTCCAGGCCCTCCTGTCCCTGCCCTCCTTACCTCACAGGCAAACAGCTTGAACTGCAGCCCCAGGATCTTGTAGTCTATCAGCTGGTTCCCTCGAAGCTGAGTCAAGGCCTCTTTAAGGTCTTTGATAGCTAAGTCATATCTGCAGGGCAGGAGGGGGTAGGGAGAAGTCAGTCTGTCCAGGTCACAGAGGAAGAAATGCAGAATCCATGTCTCTCTGCTTCTCCATTCTCCATCCGTCCCACTGGAAGAAGCCCATTTCGCTTGACCAGTTCTACCTTTCCACCAACCCTGAGACCAAAGATTCTATAGACGAGCTGTAATTTTGCACCCTGGAGACCCTCAGTCTGTGACGGGGGTTTTCTTCTCTATGGGCTGTGTATACAATTTCCAGTTTCTGATGACCCCGGTGACCTTCAAACACAGCTCTCACTCTCCCTGGAGATCTCCAAGCAGTACTGCCCCTGCCCACCCTGCTTCTCTTTGGAAGAAGCTTCTTGGGGCAGATTCAAAGCAGACCTCACTACCCTCACTCAGGTCGGAGCTGCCTGTCACAGCTGCCAGCACTCCCTTGTCACAGCCATAGCTGCAGGCACCCTCCTCCTGCCTGCCACCTCCTTCTGTGTCTTCTGCTAAGTTCACATTAGCTCTTGAGGTTGTAGCTAGCCTTCTGCTTCCTATTCCCACTCTGGGAAAGAGGGAAAAGTTACTCCCACCTGTATCTCGGGCCATCCTGTGGAGGAGGAGAGCCTAGGCTTCCTGGCCCCTTCTCCGTGAATGCACAGGCCCTGTGTGGCTGTTTCCCTGACGCCAGGAGGGGGGCAGGTGAAGGCACAGGTGTCCTGTTCCCTGAGCAGGTGCGATTTCCACTGTGTTCCTCAGCCTGTCAGCGAGCAGGGGAATCTCAGAGGGCATACTTTCAAAGTGTCAGCAGCTCTAACAAATGTGCCGTGCTCCCTGGAGAGCTGGCTGAGCAGGTGGACTTCAGCTGTGGAGATGCCCTAAATCCACCTGGCACTGTAGGGACTCAGCAAAGCCCTCCATGCCATTCTCTGTCTCATCAAGATGTCCACAGTGTGAAGAAAAAAGGATGTATTACCCAGAGTGCTTGTTTTGTGTGAAAAAGCTGGGTGAGGTTAACCCCACTAATGTCCATTTGTTGCTATTGTTTACCTTTTGAAATAGGGTTGTATGTATCCCAGGCTTGTCTTGAACTCAATATGCAACCTGGGATAACCCTGAACTTCTGATCCTCCTGCCGCTACCTCCTGAAAGTCGGACTGTTCCCAGGTTATGCTGGAGACCAAGTGACCTAGGGCTTCTTGCATGCTAGGTAAACACTGCACCAGCTGAGTTACAGTCCCAGCCCTAATGCCCATTGTTAAACTTGTCTTTGCACAAAGCATCTGCTTGGCAGCCCCCTCCTCCCCTGCTGCAGCTTCTCTCCTCACCCCAGTACTTGTGGACCTCAGCTGTACCCATGGCGAGGAGCTCAGCTTTCACACAGCCCTGGACCCCACTGCAAAGGGTCGGTACTTAGGAGAAGCCCGAAAGAGGCTCAGCTCTGGCTCCTGCTGGCCTCCTTCGGAGTTCTCTTCTGTGCCATCTGGAAGCTTCCTCAGAAGCAGCCACACCCCCAGGGTGGGCAGGCTTTACTCCAGAGGACTTTTCCGTGCCATTTCTGTAGCAGGCCCTGCAGAGAGACACGTTAGTAACCGCTGAAGCTGCTGCTTGCTTCTGCTGCCAACACACACGGTCAAGCATCCCAGAGTTCATACGCACACTCTCCAGGATACCAGAGTCTCAGGATGCTGCCCGTGCATCTCCAACAGGTAAACAGACCAATCCTCCCACCTTCTGCCCAGCAGGAAGGCCTGCTCCCCTTTCTAAGCCAGTTCTGCCTTGTTCTGAAAGTTCTCACCACGCTTCCACCTCCACAGCCCTAAGAGCCAGAAGGTCCATGGTGTGGAGGACAGCTTACAGACCCTACCTTTTTGGGATGACAAAGTTGGGGACAGAGAAGTTTGGTGGGAGGGAGGGAGTCACCCTGAGCTACCATCTGCTGCTTGGGGAAATGCCTCTGACTTTTTTTCTTCTAGAATCGAATACAAGAAAGCAACACAACCCTGAAGTCAGGTGAGGGGGTGGTTGAGGGGAAAGAACCTTCCTTGGTGTGGCCCTTGTTAAAAATAAACCCCACTGCCGTGGGAAGGAATGCCAACCCACTCAGCACTAAGTCACCCTTCTAGGTCACCATGCCCGTCAAGCCTGTTCACAGCACCAGCCAGCTTTGCTCTGTACCACCATCATAGCCCTGGCGACTGGTTTCTCCCTTTAAGCAGAAACTTGCTTATATTCATTTAACTAATCCAACAAGGGTGGGTTTGTAAAGATTTCCGGACATAGTGTATACCTGTAATCCCAGAGTTTAGGAGGTGGAGGCAGGAGGACCAAGAGATCAAGGCCAACCTCAGCTACAGAAACACTGTCACAAACAAACAAATGACTTAACAAGAAGAAGAGAAGAATTAAAAGAAGAGAAAAGGAAAGAGGGCACTGGGGAGGCGCTCAATTGTAAAGTGTTTATTCCTCAAGCACGAGGACCTTATTTCAGATCCCAAGGACTCACAAAAACAAAGTCAAGCACAGGACTAGAGAAATGGCTCAGTGGTTAAGAGTACTAGCTGCTCTTGCTGAGGCCTGGGGTTTCCCACAAAGCACTCACATGATAGCTCATAACCATTTATAACTTCAGTTACAGAGGGTCTGATGCAAGCGTGGACCTCCATGGCATGCACATACATACCTGCATGCAAAACACTAGACATATAAAATAATAATAATAATAACAATAATAATAATAAAAGCCAAGAGTGGCAGAATGTCCTGTAACCCTAGGTCTGGAGAGACAAGAGACAGGCAGATAGATCATGGGGACCTACTAGTCAGCCAGATGAGCAAAGTGATCAAATCCATGTTCGGTGAGTGAGTTCTGGCCTTGGGCCACATTGGAAGGCTTTGCTCTGAGGGTGTTGTCAGCCCGAAAAGTTGAGTGCTCAGTTGTTGCTAAGAGCAGCCACAGGTGTGGTCAGTTACCTGACTGAGTGAGAGTAAAACCAAAGTCGTCTAGGAAAAAAGTCACAGACACAGAGCCCCTCCTGAGAGAGAGGGCCCTGGGGTAGGGGAGAGGCGGAGGCGGCTGCCTCTGTGGACAGTGTGGTTGCTTACTTCTCAATATTCCTTCTCATCCCTGCTTCCTGTATCCAGTATCCTCTCCGAAGTCTAGACTGTATCCAGAGGCTAGCCCAGCCCACCTCCAGCCTATATAACCTCAGAGGATAAACTCCACGGCCTTCCTTTTCATTAGCTCTAATAACCTATGATGAAGCGAAAATAGAAAAAGAGACAGGCTGCCAGAAGGAATTTCTACGCGAACATATCTGAAAGTCTCAGAGCCAGGAAGGCTAAGACTTTGAATGACTTAGGAAAAAAAATTAGAACTAAAGAAGTCAGACATGGTAGCTTATAGTCCCAGAATTTGGGAATTGAGAGCAAGGGGTTAGGAATTCGAGGTCAATCTCGGCTAACTGTACAACCCTGTCTCCAAAGGTGGAGAGGTTGAAGGGAGGGAAGGAAGGAGAAAAGGGAAGCGGTGGGGAAGACCCAGAAATAAGATACAGGACGCCATCTGAATGATGATGGTTAAATCTGAGAAAAATAATCTACCAGATTTAATCTTCAGTTCTGCAGCTCTCTAATGAAACGACAGTAAGTCGGGGATATTCTCAAGCCCGACCTAGCTCCTTTCTCTTGCTCGATCCTTTGGTAGTGTTTTCACTAACACCTGGTTTTAGGGGGACTTGCACGTGGGAATCCATTTGTGAACCTTAAGGTCCACCCTCCCTCAAAGGACTCACCGCCACCCATAGCCAGCCAGCAGCTGTGTGTTGTGAGCACGCCTGCCCCAGACCTTGTCAGGGTGGCTGCCTCTGAAGTCCCCTTCCTTCTAATCCTTTTCACCAGTGCCACCCCGATTCAGGCCCTCATTTGCAGTGAGGACAACCTTGTTCACTTCCAAATCAATTTTGGGGGTACCTGTCTTGTTCCCTTTGTTCATATTCTAGAGTGACTTCAAAATCTCCATCTCCACCATCTATCTGCTGGGGTCATTCCAGGGATTGAGCATCCAGCTCCCTCCCCATTCAGGCCCTCATCTGCTGCCTCCCCTGCCCCCCTCTACGCCCTGTGTCCCACCCTCACCGTGCTTGGGCCAGTTTCCCTGCTGGAAAGTTTCTTCCTTCCTCTCAGCCAGTTTCCTCTTCCCTAGAGCCTGCGCACAGGCGGATACTTTCCAGAGTCAGTTTGCTCTCTGACTTTGCCTAGAGTATCTAAAATTCACCTTAGAATATTATCCCTTTGTTATTTATATACTTGGTCTTTGGGCATTTGAGGGGAGAATAGGGGGTTAAGGTTAAATTCATTTTGTGTTTTTGTTCTCTACTGTTTTTTTGTTTGTTTGTTTTTCAAGACAGGCTTCTCTGTTAAAGACAGTTCTGGCTGTTCTGGCACTCACTCTGTAGACCAGGCTGGCCTCAAACTCAGAGATCCGCCTGCCTCTGCCTCTCAAGTGCCTGGGACTAAAGGCATGTGCCACCAAGTTCGACTTTTCCCTTTTTCTTTTCTTCCTTCCTGCCTTTCTTTTTGTGTGTATGTGTGTCCTTTTTCTGTTTTATTGACTGTAAATACCCAGAACATGTAGAGTGTGATGGGGGAAGGGACTTCACTACACCCTACCATCCAGAACCTATTGGATGATACACTGACCGATACCCTTCCAGTCTGTGCAACAAATGAGTTTTGCACTAACACGTTTTGAAACCACTTTTTGAAATTTGCCATGCACTGTGAACTTTTTCTGCTAGACTATATATATACTATTTGTCTGTATTAACTCATACACACACTGCTAATAGTCTGTATTCTTATTTTTGTGATTGGGTCATCTCCCCTACCCCTACCCAATAATTTAAACTGGGCTTTGCAGACACACTCAGCAGGGATGAAGCTAGCTAGCCATTGATTTGATTTTATGATTTTACAAAGACCCTTGTTTGGGGACTGCTGAGTCCCTCACAGAGAGGCACAGTGGGTATCCTCATTAAGGACACTGGTGGGAGGCCCAGCAGCTCACAACCAGCCAGCTCATTGTGGTTGTGCCCCAGATGACCTACACTGAGGTCAGGCTTGCCTCCCTTCCCTAGTAAAGTCTCTTGCAAGCTATTTCTTGCATAACTGTCCAGAAAAAGCTAGCCACTGGGGCTGGAGAGAATCTACTGAATACCAGGTATACCAGCACAAAGACCCATGGAGGTTGTTGTCACACACACACACACACACACACACACACACACACACAAACAGTGGGGTAGCCCTGGACCACTCACTTCTCCATGCTGTAGTAGAGCATTCCTCGCTGGAAGTAGGCCACTGCCAGGTGCTTGTCTCTGTTGATGCTTTTGGTGAAGGCCTGCAAGAAGAAGGGTCCATACTCTGGTCACAGAGCCTGCAGAGAGGAAGTATAAGAGTAGCCCCAGGGAGAGGCAGGCAGGTGTGTCATAATGATTCAGCAACTCAAGGTGGCAAAATTGGCCTGGGGTACAGACATCTTAGGTCGCAATGCCCTGGGGTGTTGCTTCCTCCTTTCATAGCCTGTGGTAAATTACCTAATCTCTCTGAACCTCAGTTTTTTTTCCTCTGTGAAATAAGTGATAGGACTGGATATCTCAGCAGTTAAGAGTGCTTGCTGCTCTTCCCAAGGACCCAGGTTCAATTCCCAGCACCCATGTTAACTCACAACGTCTGTAATTCTACCTTTAGGGGACTCCTTGAGAATCAGGTGTGCACATGGTGTCAAAACATACATGCTATCAAAATGCCCACTCCCATCAAAAAACTAATAAAAATAATATGAAAGTTATAGAGTTAAAATACATGTTGTATTTGTTTAATATAAATTTATTATATAAGTATTTAAATCACTAAAATAATAATAAGAATACATATATAATATTAATAAGAGATTAAACAGGAAAACAAGGCAGAGGGGATGAGAGAACTAGCAATAGAAGAATGGGAGAAAAAATCCTGGCCAGGAAGGGTAGAAGTCAGTGATCTGAGAGTGTGTGAGGTGGCCTGTGGCACAGGTTAGCCAAGAGCCCCAAGTCCAGGCCAGGGTATGAGCACCCAGGGCCTGCGGGGAAAGCTTCATCCAGGATCACTGCCTCCTCTCTCCACAGCGCTCAGGAGGCAGCCCGCCACCGAGGGGAGGTGGAGGGGCAGTTCTCCCTCCAGGCAGAAGCTGGGCCAGCGCACGCTGCTAGCTGACTGAGAGTTTGAGCATAGGAGTTGATGTTTCTCTTCCTGCCCGGATGTGGACTGTGTGGACAGTGTTCGTTCACTCGTTCACCTGCCGGTCAGGGGACGACTGGCGAGAACTGCTTCTTTAGAAGTACTGGGGGTTGGGGAGATGGTTCAGTAGGTAAAAGGCATGCAGCGTGACGGCCTGAGTGTGACCTCAGCCAGGTGTGCGGAGGCCCCGGCCTTTAATCTCAATGCTGGGGAAATGGAGACAGGATGTCCAGCCAGCCTAGCCTAATAGGCAAGTTCTGGGTCAATAAGAGACCCTATCTCAAAATAATAATAATAATAATAATGATGATGATGATGATGATAATGATAATAATAATAATGGCACTTACTGTGCCATCTTGTAGATTTGTGTTGATCAATGGAACCAGGTAAAGATGGAAAGAGAGAACTCCACAAAGGTGTTCTTTGACCTTAACAGGTGCACCACCCCACACACATACACATGCATATGTACATACACACATACATATGCAATCAAACAATCAGTAAATGAAGAAGCTGGGTGGTCGTGTCAAATATCTTTTTTGGGGGGGTTCGAGACAGGGTTTCTCTGTAGCTTTGGAGCCTGACCTGGAACTAGCTCTTGT
>LOJH01014210.1:0-24278 GCA_001685095.1 Ellobius talpinus | reverse complement strand
TCTTTCAGCCATTTTAGATTCTTCTGTTGAGAGTTCTCTGTTTAGGTTTGTACTACATTTTTTAATTGGATTATTTGTTCTTTTGATGACCAATTTCTTGAGTTCTTATATATTTTGGTGATCATACCTCTGTCTGATGTGGGGTTAGTGAAGATACATATCTAATCTACATGGGAAGTAGAAAAAGACAAGATCTCCTGAGTAAACTGGTAGCATGGGGACCTTGGAAGAGGGTTGAAGGGGAGGGGAGAGGCAGAGAAGGGAACAGAGAAAAATGTAGAGCTCAATAAAAATTAATAAAAAAAGAAAAAGAAAAAAAGCAGACAAAACCAAAAATTGTCAAGGGAAATCCTCTTGTGGAAATGGAAGAGTACATTTCATTCAATGCAAATCCATTGGATGCCTGCCTACAAGTTGCATTTTTGTTTCCTCACATTGTTGGTTGCACTAGAAATTCCTTAACGCTCATAAAAATACTTACTCCTGTCAACATTTTAGCATCCTTCTAAATTTTTTGGAATATATATCTTCTTCATCATTCCATTCACAATTAAATTTTACTGGACTTTATCAAAAGATTAGTCAAAAATTAATGAAATCATCATATTGCCTGTTTCTATTGTTTATTGCTTAAGCAAAATACCAACAAAGGAACAACTAATTAGACATACACAGGAAAATAACCCTTATCCTTATAGCTTGGTTTTCACACAATTGCTGCAAATTCTTTCTGATAGCATGATTATGATTCTAAGTAGGTTGTGATTCTTCGGAATGCAGTATTATACCAATCTACCTTCTAGTCCTCATTACATACTATAAAATTCATGTTCATTCAAAGCCTACCTCAATTATTAACAATTTGTTGGCACCATGTCTGTAGTATTCTCTTGACTAGCATTGTATTACATCCTGAAGAATTTAGAGTATAGCATCTTGTAGGGCATTTTTGACTCACCACTTGTAAGCAAACATCTTTTTTGCGCAGAGATGGTTGCACTCCATGGTTCTATGTTGTAATTGTGTGCTGGCCAACAAGGCCTGTCGTACCACGCATGCACTGAGTGAGAGAGACTCAATTGGATGTCATGATGCACTTTATTCAGGTTTGGATAGGTTTTGTAATGGAAAAAGAATGGAGACAGATTTTTTTTCCCTTGTGGGAAGTGTGAGAGGTAGACAAAGACAATTTGGGAAACCACTCTTGGAACTGAAAGTTTTTTAGCTTTACCAAATTCTTTGGAATGTATATGATCCAGGATTTAGAAAATTTACCATATATATTTCACTGATAAACAATCAATTGTAAGTTAAATATTCTTAGCATATTTTATACTAAAAATTCGTTTAGATATTAAATAGAGGTAATTGCAACACTAACATCATTTTTCACTTTTCTTTTGAAGATAATTATTATTTTTTAGTAAAAATAAACTTAGTATTTTATCTATTTGTTTCAGATAGTTTAACTTAGCTTTGCATTTTTTGCCAATTGCATGATAAATAGAGATGTTTTGTAACTTGGTCAAGAATAAGACTTTTGTGTTTTCTTTCATTTAAATGTAATGGTTGTTATTATTTGTTGAAAAAAATCTTTAATTTTTATTTTAACTCTTTTATCCTGATATAATTTGACTTATTTTTCTGTATATTTATTTTGCTGCTTTGAGATTTCTTTTTATGGCTTAAATATACCATTTTGAATAAAGGTAGCTATACTCCATTATCTTCACATTATCTTTCATATTTACATTCTTAGTTTTCTGTCTCTATATATTTTCTGACTCTGATATTATGTATTTATGATACTTTTGATATTGTCCTTTTGACATTTTTCATCTCTTTTCTTTAATTTTTGAAATTGCAATATCAGGACATTGCTCTCTTCCCTCCCTCCAATGACTCCCCCCACATGTCCTTGTTCCCTTTGAAATTCATTGTCTCTTTTTACATTAATTAATATTATATGTATATACATATATTATTAAATATACCCTGTTTAGTCTGCGTAATGTACTTGTATGCATGTTCTCAGGAACGATCTGAAACATTTGGTCATTAAATGGGGGATTGGTATGTAAAATGAAAATGATAGCTTGTTTTTTTAAAAATAATAAAATAAAAAAATAAACAAAATAAAAAAGGAAACATTTGTTGTTGGATAACCACTTGGTGCGCTCTTCATTAAGGAAGGCTATTTCCCCCGCTCTTAGCATCCTTCAGTTTTCTATAGCCTTTTTGTAGAGCCAAGATGTTATTGGTTCTTCCCCATCCACTATGGCACAGGTATTGAAACATCCTTGTTCAGCTCTCATTTGGGCAGTCATATTTGATTTTGTTTATTTGTTTCTTGCATTTAATCCACATGATTCAGATTCTATAATCTCTTATGACTATTTTCAAGTTTATTTATTCTTGCTCCTAGTATATTCATTATGTTGATAAAATAATCAAAGTAATTCATAATATTATGTTTTGCAATTTAAGCATTTGAGTTTGTCTGTGTATATTGTATGTTACTTGAAGTAATCTCTACTTCTAATACTTTATTTACTAATGGAACTATCAGAATTTGGATATACCTATCCTTGTTTAAATTGATCAATTTATCACTTCATAGTGAGTAGTTAATCTTGCTTAATTTCGTGTCTCACAGTTTTTGATGATGTGGCAGATATTATGTACAAATTACTCTACAGACATGGTTAAAGCTGTATTTCACTTCAGATGGAAATACATCTTCTTTTGTGTCTCTGAGGAGTTAGATAAATGTAGACAGTAATCAATCTTTAGGATTTATTACCCCTTTATCTTGCTATTTTCAAATCCCTTTAGCTCTTAGAAGAAATTACTTTATTTCTACTATAAAGTCTAAAGTGCACAGCAGATTTTCTCAGAATTCTTGCTCCACACTGTTTTCTACTGGTTCTGCCCACTTTTTTTCTCAGTCAGCTTTTTCTCTAAGCACCCATCGTCATTCAGAGAAAGTGGATTCTGATCAGTGTGATTCAGGAACTTTCAGAATCCTGCTGGGAGATGCTTTGTCTGTCCCTTGGTTATTACTCTGACTCATGTAGAATGAGGATGGTAGTGAACTCTTCTGATTATATTGCCTTTAATCAGCCCTAGTTTCTTGCTTCGACTCTTTCTCTAAGGCCATTCACACTTAGAAATCTGTTGATTTCAGAACTCATACTTTAATATGTTTCTAAAATTCAGGTGTTTTGTTGCATATTGCTATGTCTGTTACCTCTTTTGCTTATCATTCATGTGTGAATTTTGGAGGCTTTGAAATCAGCCTGTCTTTGTTTTGCAATCTTAGTTCCGACTGTGGGATGAAAGTTATGATTATGTAGGTTTGTTTCCACTTTAGGGACAATTAAGATTTTACCAAAGATAGATTCTTTTTTCTTGACCACTGTGAACCAACTATTCATTGAATGCCTTAACTCACTCTCCAGAATAGCAGAATGTGATTTAGCTCAGTGCCATATCTGAGCTAAATATGTCCAACTTGCATCTCCAAGTCTTACCATCCTAAAAAGGATATGTGCTTTTTATCTACAGCTCATCACTAAAAAAAAGGATCCAAAAGGAAATCCATTCAAATTTTGAAATTTTGGATATTTTTATTTTTTTACAATATTAAATTACTTTAGTTTATTAAATGGATTTATTTTCTTTACAATGTTAAAGGGTGTTTTCCTTTGAGAATTGAAACATTCTCTTAAGCAGTGAGAAAAAGGCTCACTAAGCTCAGCAGCATAAATAAAGATCAAACGTTTGGGGAGAATATAAACTTGAAAGATTTTTGAGGGCCTTTTTCAAGCATCATAAATAGGAGCAAAGAACTAAGGGAGAGGAGACCCTGAGAAGACAAAATACAGGGGCTAGCTGCCTGTAGGCTCTGTAGAGACTGCAGAGACAGCTTTTCTGAGTTTTTTTTTACCCATGTTAAGTTGGGCTTTTCAGTGACAGCTGCATTTAAGTTATCCTTGGTCCTTGTAAATAATCTCTCCCACAAACTGTTGTTAGTGTTCCCATTCGTAACTGGCTTGTTCACCAAGTTGTCTCCGCAGGAAATCTCTGCCACACAATATCATCTGACACTCTGCTCTTGTATGCCCAAGAAACTTACAATCTAAAGCCCTAGTGATCTCCTGAATCAGTGAAGCTGTTTATGTACTGTAATTCCTGGAACTAACAGTCAGAAAGCTAAGGAAAGGTTGAATTTATCTCTCGTTCACAAAAGATTCCCTTTTCTGTCATTATAGAGTCTTGTTAACATTAATTTTACTTTTAAAAAGCTGTTTTATGTGTTGTCTTCTTGCTTATTAAGGGGGTATAGCACCACATTCTGTCTATAAGAAATTCAAATGATGTTTTCCATAAGTAATCTTCTCCTGTATAATGAAATTTTTTCAGAAATTACATATATTTAAGAAGAACATTTTACATCTTTGAATATTAGGTTGAATTTGGATGTTAATAACCTACAATGTGAAGAAGTAATTATTATCCATTTTTTGGTTTAATATCATTCTGTTGAATTTATATAAAATGCACTATTAATTTACAACTGAATACACCATTATGGAGAGTTTTATTTCAGACAATGATGCACATTACATTCAACCTCTGGATGCATAAATAATAACCTTTACCTTTCTGTAGGTTATTCAAATCATTACCTACAATTTCAATCACATTATTTTGCATAATACCATAAGCAATTTATTGGTTTTTAGTTTTGAGAATGAGCTTATGTAGATGCAAGTCTTTTCTTAGTTGTTTTCTTCCCCTAGTGCATAAAGCACATACAGCTGTCATTTTTGTATGAAAATGTAATGGCAGGAAGCCACTCACCACTTAGCAAGTAAAGCTTGGCTCACACAGGTAAAGCACTTACCTTATTAAAACAGTCCTTTAAGGCATTACTTAATCAAACAAATTAAACATATGGAGAAACAAATCTCTAGCACTTCAATTTAATTGTTACAGAAAATACTATATTAGTTGCTGATCCAGTGAGAAATTCAGAACAAGAGAAAATATTGCTTCTCCATAAAAACCCCAACAACTTCCTATTGAGTTTGGAGACACAGCACAAACAGCTATCAAACAAGCACTAATTTATTGGATCATTAGGTAAAAAGCTACAGCTATTTGAGGAGAGTGGTATTTTTCCATTTCAATTTGAAGTAAGACATGGCATAATAAATTAAAAAGAAAAAAATCAGATAATTGATATCTAGTTTTGAAAGTTTCTGCATTGTAGAATAGCACTATTGATATAATATATGAAGTCAATATCTTGCTTGATACATTAACTTGTGCGGTATGACACTTTTGGATAACATTAATGTATTTCCTCACCACAAAGGCACAGAGGTTGAAATGTTTTATTGGGTGACAATATGGATGCATTTGCATTTACTTTTGCAAGCCTCTTTCATTTACTTAAACCATAAATTAAGAATAAGTAGTGCAAAAAAGTACTAAGTGATATTGTAGAAGTAATGCTGCAAATCCCTACACTTAATCACATCTTTTTATCAAATATCCTGAATTAAATTTTTAAAACCATTAGACTCCTTGTTATTTCAGATGTGAGATTTTCAAGTAGGTTTTGTTATATAGTATAATTTGCTTGTTAGAGGTATGTTGTGCTTATAATAAAAATATGCTCTTGTAATGATTTCCCAGAAAAGTTAATAATTCTGGAGAGTCACTTACAGAGAGTCACTTTTGTTATTGACATTGTGATTTACAAATAGAAATAAGAAATAAGGTTTTACAGTGAAGCAATATGTTAGAAGGCTGACAAGGTAAGATGGCTGGAACAGTGCTACTGTAAAAATATGAGGACCTGAGTTTCATTTCAGAAGTCATATTTTAAAAAAGTTCATGAACAGTGGCATAAGCTTGAGAAACTACAACTGGGAAGGCTTTGACAAGCAGGTCCTAAAGTTTGCTAGCCTGCCAGACTAGATAGACTACTTGTGGTGCAGTAGGCCATGGAGAGTCCTAATTTCAAAAATTATTTGGAATGTACATAAACCATGATACATTATTATATTTATCTCTGCTCTCAATGTGCATGTACACACACATGCATGCATGCAAAATAACCTGACAAAACTGTCTGTAGTCAAATACTAATAATACTCTTGAGTAGCCTACATTTTGCCTTTGAGTTATTATAAGAAATTTTGCAAATATTTATGGATGTACATAGAAAGAATCATTTATAACATATTTACCTTATCATATTCAAATAAAAAATACTTTGATTTCTTTTTCTTTTATATCCTCTGAATTTCTATAGGTTGCCTTATTACTCTAGCTAATATTGCAAGCACTACATTGAATGAGTATTAAGAGAGTGAACAACCTTGTCTTATTCCTGATTTTAATGAAAAAGTCTTTGAATTTCTCTCCATTTAACTGATTTCTTATGTCCCCTTATCCTGGATGAGGGGACACAAAAGGTATCTTACAACTGTCTTTTCAGTTTCATTTGTGATCTACTGACCATTGAAATCTTATTTGTAATCTTTGATTTTCCCATTTTAATTATGAAATGGTTATGCTTCATTACTTTGAATGTTCTAGTAAGAGCGAATTTTAAATAACAGCCCTCTTGAAATTCCATTTGTTAGAACTTTATAAATTTATGAATGATTAATTCAAAAAATTCATTCTGATTGATGAGTCATTAAATTATATGACTTAGTTATAAAATTATAGTTTGTAGATTGGAGCATATTACTGTGGGGATTTTAGTATCCTTGGCTGGAGATTGCAGTGTCCTTTATATCTCTTTACAAGGTGGCTGCACATCTTTGCTTCCTCTTGTCTCATAGCTCATATTTTATTCTCTTTTAAAATGACTTATTTACATAAGTCACTCTCCTTAGATTAAATAATAGTAATTTCCTTCAAGACAGGAATAATTTGACGAGCAATTCAGTCTTATTTTTGCAAGATTAAAAAATTTCCAGGTGTCTTAGAAATCTGTCTATTCTCATTTATGTTATCACATTTTAAGTCTGATTCAATCAAGGCTCTTTTATGTTACTAAATAACAAATTTCCAAAGCTTATTCATTGTTCAGAAAATATAAATATTAATCATTGCTCTCTATTTTTTCTAGTCAAGTGTGCATTTATTATTCTCAATTTCTCGCCTTATGGATGCGCCCTATATTAGTGCATTTTAATGTAAAGTTAACATTCATATTAACCTCGATGAAAAATAAAAATTCACAAAACAATGTGTTCATTTCATGTTGTCCAGAATAAAATAAACATACTGTGTTTATAAGTATTATGATGAAGAAAACATGGAATCTACAAATATATGGTTTGCAGTAAAAAACAATAATCTAATGAACTTGAAGTCAAATCCAGTATGCAATAGATCTATTATATTGGGTAGGTCTTAACAGTTTTAAAGTAGTGTTTTAGGGATTGTAATGTGGCTCAGTGTGTAAAGAGGCTTGTCACCAATCCTGATGACTTGAGTTCTATTTCCAGGATCAACAAGATGGAAGAGTCCTGAAAGATATGTTCAGCTCTCCTTAAGTGTTAGTACAGGCTTCTTCCAGAGACAAAACAAAATGTAATTTTTTTCAATTAATTGAACCTTACATTTGTAAGATATGTGTAATAATTTGACAATTCAGGCTTTGTTAACAATTGACACATATTTTTCTCATTAGAAGATTCTATTATAAAAACCAGAAAGAAGTAACAAAACTTGTCACCCCACCCCCAATAGCAGCCACAGATTATGAAGCTATTAAATATTAAAATGTGTGCAGGTTCCTAGTTGCTAAGAAAATAGAAACAAACTTACATGAATACCATATGAAACAAGACTTTACTGTCATTGAAGAGGCAGAAAAGATCGGTTCCAATGGAAACCATCTGTCCGCTGGTAAGCAGATCTCATTTAGCTCTGGACACAGGAATGTACTCTGCATATATTCTGCTGGGCTTAAGATCAAAGACTTTGCTCATCATCAAGGAAGAAATCTGTCAGTAAAGTTACCTAATTGGAATAAGAGGTACACACTTTAGCACTGAAAATAAGTCTGCATTTCTAGAATATTCCAAACAGGTTAATGCAACCGGCATGGGATGTAAGGTCTTCTTATCTCCTTACAAAGAAATGTTACAAGGCTGAGATAAGCACTCATGGAGCTGCATTAAGGTGTACAAGCAGATTTGGAATGCCTATTCATGAATTCATGTGTATATTCATTAACTAATGGATATATATCTTAAGGCATAAATAGACATAACATACTCATGGCAAAACATATATCTTTTCACAGTCAATACAACCTTTACCAAAATTAACTGGCTGAAAATAACATCCTTTATATAAAATACAGGTAAAGGTCTTATGTACATAGCTTGCAAAGGATCTTAATTCAGTTCTAGAAAGAACCAAGTCATGCAGCTCACCATGACTTGTAACTCCAGTTTTAAGGAAATCCAAACATCTGGCCTCTGTAGGCACCTAATCATAAACACATAAGGCAAATATATGTATGTATGTATGTATGTATATATATATATGTGTGTGTGTATGTGTGTGTATAATAAAATGAAAATAAATCTTGAAACTACATATAAAGAACATGTATGCCTATAATCATATTTATCAGTACATGTAAATTACACTTAAACTGAAATATATATATATAATCATAACGAGAATGAAGAAATTTCTACATGAATAAATACATATTAAAGGTGATATAACAACATAGAAAGTATTATAAAAGTTGAAATGTTCAAGTATTGTCTTTACTACTAACATTGGAAATGTACTTGCATCTTATATAAATTTAAATAATAATCTACAATATGACCAAATGATTCCTCTACTATGTAAACAATCAAAAGGAATGAAAGCATATCAGTATTACATTTGTATACATGTGTTAATACTAACCTTGTTTATAGTTGTCATATTTTTGAAATAGTTTAAATGTATTTCAGTCAGTAAATGGATAAATAAATCATGTCTGCCATCTGGATTACTGATAAACAATACAAGTTAATGAGATGTTGATGCTTCAAACGTGAAAATTCACAACAAGATGCTGGCTGAAAGAAGTCAGACACACAATGTGTCTATCTCATATGAATTATTTCTGTCTCCATAAATACAAAGGCACACTAACTTAAAATAGCTGTGCTTCATTGAGAATACAATATACAATAGATCTACAGTGCAGCAGGAGTAGCTTCTTTTGTTTCAGAAACTTAGGTAAAACAATCCATTTTTGACAAATGTGCCACTGAATGCATTCTTTAATAAATAACCATTAAAGAATTCTGTATATTATAGAGGACAGATAGAATTGAAAATCAACTCATTACGTATTTTTTAATTTTAAAATTCAATTCTATTCCGAAAGATGACATTCAATAAAATGTCTCAGACTTAAGAGATCATGGAAGTGCAGAAATGGTACTGTGCACATCTGCCAAACAATAAAAACAATTACAAATATTTCTATTCACATCTGGCAGAGCTTAAAATACATATATGTATGTCATTTTTTACTTTTTAAAATTGTTCAGAATTTCATATGGCTTCTAAGAGTTTTTAATTTTTCAACTAACAATTTATGAGTTGGATGAAGTTATTTAGTGTATGTGATTTTTTATCTTGTGTGTGTGTGTGGTACTCAGTAGATGTGGATGTATGTTTGAATGTGTGTTCCCTATCAGGAATAGAATAAAGTGTATACCAAATGTACTTCTAGACTTCTCTCTCCTCTTTGCTGGTGATGGGAGTGAAGGAAACAGAAGTCCCTTAGATTATGATTCACTGAGAGTATTTATTCTGAAAGAATGAATGTTCAGAGCTGCAATGGATGGGAAACAGGTAACTCTTCTCTGTAAGTGAGGATAGAAGTTTCCCACTCTCTGTTTCTTTGTCTCCACTAATTTTACAATTGATGCAATATGTTCACAGAGTACTTTAAAAGGTTTCAGATCCAGTCCTCTTCCCTTACCTCAAACTGCACCCCATGGCCCCATGCCAATGAATTCCTGTCTGGCTCACAGGAGAAAAGGGAACTTGATCTTGACAGTTCAACCAGCCATGTCATTAGAGATCAGAAAGATGCTATTCCACTTCTTTCTACTCAAGTGCCCATCTCTCAGAATCCAGGGCTGGGTACTATGGATGGAGACCTAGACCCTGTGGATGAAAAGGGATTTTATAATGGAAGGAACAGAGCTGCAGTCTTTATCTAGTAGATAGGGTGCCTATAACTTAATTGCCCATTGCCTGAGAAGAAAATCTTAAGACATGGTTTGAGTAGCAGTACAACTGCTCATTGTATCATTATTATTGTTATTATATTTTAATTTATTCTTCTCTCATAATACCTCCCAACTACAGTTTCCCCTCCCTCCACTCCTCCCTCCTATTTCCCTCTGCTTCACCTGAAAGCAGAAAGAGACTTCATTAAAAGTTTAAGTACAAGCACTTATTCAATACTCTTAAGCAACCCTATTGCCGAGAACTTTTAATGATAGAAGGTGAAAGAGGATGTTTAACTGTAAAAATATTCTATGTGCAAATTTTATTCCCTCTAGCAATTAACAACTTTTACACATGCCTTGTCAGTTCTATAACAGAATTTCATTCAAATAACGGATTAGTAAGAATATTCATTATTATTTAATATAAAATTGTATGTTTCTATCATTTGATATACAGCTCGAAGTCAGAACATATTTTTGCAATTAGTTATTAATAGGCAAGATAAAATAATATTATTAATTGCACTTTCAACAAAACCTAAGTAAATGATTTTGTTTTCAGTTGACAGTGATAAAATGTTAGATGTCATGTTACAATTTCTGCCCCTTCATTTATCTTTGCTGCAAAATGAAGAATGTCAGAGATTGAAAGGGTTGAGTTCAAGACAAATTTAAAGTGACTTCCTTTATCTCTGATAGGAACAAGATTTCAAAGGATGAAAACTAAATGTACAAGGCACTCTTGTATGTGGTGAAAATTTTGAAATCACTTCTTTGTCATTCTAATCATGACAAAGCCATTAAACAGATACAGTCTGAGAAAAATAGGAGTAGACAAGACTTACTGGATTCATTGTCCCATCGAACATCTTGGCATGCTGAGTAGAATTTGGAGCTCATAAATACTTTTAGGTATTCCCAGTCCATATACAAGAGACCAGAGGTCATTAGTTGAGATTCCACAACTGTTTCTCCTTTGTTTTTAAGGCCCTAGAATTCTGAGGAAGTGTACAAAGGCAAATCATGACAATTTAGTGAAGATTAAAAAATCAATCATTTTTGTGATATAGTCATCTTTGCAATAATTTTTATCTGATTTATATAATTCATGCCTTATACTTGCATATCAGTATGACTAAGATTTTTAATTACAATTCCCTTTTCAGCAAAAGCTATAAAAATAAATTTAATATTGAAAAATCTATAAGTACTAAAATTCATATTGAACTTAATGCTTTTGAATAGCATCTATGTGTACTCATACTTTCAGCAATTTAAGGTATTAAATTTCTGAAGTTGTGAAATATATAATGATGTTAAGAAACAAAAATGAATTATTGTGAAGGACTTAGTTTTATAGTACAATGATACCCTTTCACAAAATAATAGACTATGCTGTCTATTGTCTTTAGTTAATTCCTTTCATATTACTAAAGATATGTTAGAAAAATCTGTATGAAATCTTGAACAATAAAATATATAAACATAACTGGAAAGACCAAATTAGTTCAGAAATACACAGACATTGCTGTGTCCCAGATTAACCAATGTCAGTAAAGCATGGTATTGGCAAAAGAATAAATCTTCCAGTGGAACAGTACATAGATCTAAATGTATAGCAATGCAAATGTAGCCAAGTAGTTATTTTAAAATATAAAGTAATTTTCAGCCAAAGAAGATAGAACAGTTAATTATATTTAGAACCAAATTTCAATAGGACATCTTATACTATCTTAACTATAAATGAATTATAGATTACTTATAAATCTTTGATCTGTATAGCATTTAGTAGAAAAAAAGAAAAAGAAAAACACAATTTACAGCCCTGGCTAAGTAAAAGGAAATAGTCATAACACAAAAGACGCATGAATTCCACACTTAAATGAAGCAAAGTCCAAATTGGTACAGTTGGAGGAAAAACAAAACTTGGAGGAAAAACAAAATTTGAAATGTAGTTTGTCATATAGTTATACAAGAAATTCATTAGTTTATTTTAATGAGATGGCCCAAAAATGGATGATCTCAAGACCACAGAAACTTATAACTCGATTCATATTCACTGACTATATACTGCTGATATGCCAGACACAGAGTTACAGGGGACAACCATTCTAGGGGTATAAGCAGTAATAACTCAAGAATAAAAAGACAATTGTGTCATGAAACCAACCTGAATCTCAAAATGATTATGCTGAATGAATGAATTAACACTCCAAAGTGACATTCTGTGAGGTCCCACTGACTCGCCATCCCTGAATGTTTTACCCCTCACACTGTAGTAAGAGAAGAAATCAACAATTGTTAACAATGATGTGTGTGAAAGGATTACTAAAAAGTGAGAATGTAGGTGGAATATAGGGAATGATGCAACTGGGATGTGTCCAAACTTTTACTCCTTACACTATCTTTCAATATAATAAAATCCAAAGAACTACAATGGAAAATATAATTATTCTATATACTGTTTAATGAATATTAAAATTTCAATAATGATGAAAGAAAACTAATTTTGAATAAAGTAGACATTTTTCTTTATGTTTTTCACTTTTAAAATTCCATATTATTATTATATTTCCCTCTAAATGTGTGTATTTATGTCTGATGGAAGGACAATAAATAGAGGGAATAAAACTAAGAAAAGAAGGGATAGAGGAATAGAGGCAACCAGAGATTAAGATAAAGGAGTGAACTTTCCAGAAAACAAAGTTAAAATGGTTTTTTAATCTTTTTCTGTGTATATATAAACATTGAAAATCAAGATCCTGAATACATCAGCTCAAAGCACAATTGTAAAAGGATACATACTCTATTTGTCTGTGTGTCTGTCTATACATCTATCATCTATCTATAAAAGTATATTACATGTATATATAGTATGTATATATATAATTCCATCTTTTAACATAATATCTTGAATAGAGCACAGAGACAGTAATTCATAAACTAGGATTTGCCTTCTTCTCCATTACACATGTCTATACTTACTGCTCCTCATTGTAATGCATACTGAATTATTTAATCATTCTGAATCCTCAGGTGAAATAAAGGGTTTATGTCATATTTTGATGAGTTGTCTTGGTAATTACATGAGAAACTATACAGTTAACTATAATTTTCTCGATATGTGATGCTTAGTGAAACCAATAATTATAACTGAAAAATCAAGTAGGATGTGCAATCATATATGAAACTATACAGTAATACAATAAGCATCATCTTCCTGGTTCTCCTTTGACTAGACACCGTTACCTCCACTCTTTCTCATGTTTACACATTGAACCTCTATTTTTTATGAGCTAACCAATGTAGACTTGTGACTATAATTCCAGCATGTTTTCAATCTTTTCATACATTCCGGTGGCTACCATTCTGTTAGAGTATAGTTTGGAGCCACTTGTTTATCCCAGCCTCCCAAAACTGAAATAATCACAGAGAAACTGTATTAATTAAATCACTGCTTGGCCCATTAGCTTTAGTTTCTTATTGGGTAACTCTTACATCTTAATTTAACCAATATCCATTAATCTATGCATCACCACGAGGTCGTAGCCTAAAAGCAAAGTTTCAGCTCTGGTGCTAGATCCATGGCTTCTCTCTGACTCCACTTCCATTCTCCCAGCATTCAGTTTAGTTTCCCTGCCTAGCTCTATTCCCCTATAGCACTGATATTGGCCCAAAGCAGTTTCTTTATTTATCAATGGTAATCATAGCATACAGAGGGAAATCTCACATCATCAGAAGGTAAATAAAAGATGACTTATATAATCTACACTTTGGCATTATAATTCCTTTTCTTTCTTATTTTCATGAGACTCCTCATTGTTTGCCACAATACTGTTCTTCTTCACCTATTCTTTCCATCTTCCACCTTGTAATGGATTATCCACTACTCTTCTTTGTGGTTGATTTTATTATACATTTCCTCTTGGTATTATTTGACACTGAAAAGACTGGGTTCTGTTTAAGAAAAATTATTTCAGCTATTGTTAACTCAGATAAAGTTTTTCAATCGGCTATTTCTGTATTTGTTTGTTCTGTTGTTCTATAACTATAAAAGTTCATCAAATTTATATTAATTACCAGGATAGACAAATGTCCAATATATAAAACCCAGATTTTTAACATTGATTTGATTGTTGGCTTTTGTTCTATAGTTTCTTCCAAATTGTATTAACAGATCAGGCTAATAAAGTAAGGAAGGGGTGATTATTTCAATTTCCATAATTAATCCAGTAGATAAAAAATGAGTATCATATGACCAGTCAAAATTAACAATATATGAAAATATGAAGAATATATTCCTTGCTAGGAAAAATCTCAATTCAAAACTCAGTTTTAATTTGCACTAATTTTTACATATTCTCTTACACAATTATATAAACTACTATAACATAGATGCATTTTCTTTTAAGTTACATACATCTGGCATTCAAATGCAATAATAATTCATTTCTCTTTGCCAAGAGAGAAAAATTTCAATGGGAGACAGTGTTCTGAAAAATGTGATTTCTTTTTAGTTTATTCTGTTGATTAATTTAATCATCCCAGGGTGGCCTTGAACTTACTATGAAGGTTATGCTACCTTTGAGCCTGAAGCATTGCTTTTACATAAGTTTCTCACATGCTGGATTGCATATTTATGCTAATTAACACAGGTAAAATATCATATTTTAAGAGCAGCATTCATTACTATTAGAAATGCCACATGTACAGATTTACATGCATGACATTAGACTGGGTTAAACATACTTCTATTAAGGCTCTTTAGTACTAATTTCTCCACAGTTTGCACAGCATTAGTAAACTGTGTTATTTGTGATATTATAAAGGAGAAAAACTACAAAGAATGAGTAAAAAATTTTTGTATGGCAAGATATAACCAAAGAATGAATTTTAAAACACTTCTTATAGTGAGTACATTCTCAAACTTATTTGGAGGAGAAATTTGTGTCACAGAAAGGTCAAAAAAATCACTAGCAAAATTAAAGGAAAGGCAAGACTCCAGTGTCATTTTTCTTGCTAATGCTCTTTCTTCTCATGTTTCTTAGAGTGACTCTAAATGTGAATAATTTATAAATGTATAGCTAGGTGAAATATTCATAAAGAACAATTGTGCACCCCAAACTTAAATTAGAAAGTGGCTGAGTTGATTGTGTTATTCTCCTTAAACAATTAATGCAGTGCTCTGTGAAACTGATTTTCTTTTGAGAATATCTAGAATGGAAGGAAAATTGAAATAGATATGAAATCTAAAGTAACTCAATTTTATGTAAATTTATGTATGAAACAAAAAACAGCATAGCAATGAAATCTTCTGGGCTTTAATTTGATTTGAGGCCTGATACATATTTTGACCATCTTTCCTTCATGCAAAAAGGAAAATACTCCAGATAGAACAAGTCATTGACTGTGTAATGTACATCAATCAAACTTGCTAACTTATGATGCTTCCCCAGGGTATTTGCTCTTTGGTAGTCATCAGAAATATAAATGGACAACGTGGTGTGGGAGTGTTGTGCAATGGAGCAGAGAAGCATGATATTCTGTCTGCCATAGCCCTTCACTGCAAACAACTAATTAATGGGCTGCTATACATCCTGTTTCTCAGGGGTCAGAGGTATTGTTACGAATCTTCAGTGTTGCCTGTTTAAATGAAAAGAGATGACAGACAGATTCATCTAGTGTGTTAAGCATAAGGGGAGGGAAAGTCCTTATCTGTCCAGAAAGATTCTGCCTGTGACTATGAGCTGCAGAACCCGGAGGACTTGGTTCCCTTAACAAATTTTATTTATTAAACTTTAACCTCTTAAACAAGAAAAATTAAAGGTAATTTATATGAAGAAAATAATTAATTTGATATATTATGTCTGAGAAGCCACTTTCCCGAATCAATTTCCTGATTAAACCACTTGTAGTTTAATCAACAGAATAAGTTAAAAAGAAACCACATTTCTCACAACACTGTCTCCTATTGCAATTTTTCTCTCATGGCAAAGAAAAATGAGATATTCTAGCATTTGAATGCCAAATATTTGGAAGTTAAAAGAAAAATGTACCTATGTTACAAAAGTTTATATCATGTGTAAGAAAGAACATATAAAATTAGTGCAAATTAAAACAGAATTCTGAATTGAGATTTTATTAGCTAATATTATATTCCTAATATTTTCATATAATTCTAATTTTTATTGCTGTATATTAATCATTTTATCTATGGATTAATTATGAAATCTGAAATAATTTCCCCTTTCTCATTTTATAATCCTGATCCATTAATGATAAGACAACTGAGAGGAAACAGCAGAATTAAAAACAACAATTAAACCAATGCTAAAAATCTAGGTCCTATAGGTTAAGTTTATCTTGTGAATTAATATAAATTTATCTCAGAAAAGTTAGAAATAATAATAAAAGCAACAATTTATTTTTATTTGTGACTTCCTCAATTAAATAATACTTATACTGATATTTGTTGAATTTTCTACCAGTTTTTCTACAAATTTTTCTAAATTAAGAACATATACATCTGGTTAAAGGTTTAGTCCAATCCTATGGCTTGTGATACTTCATAAGGAGTCTATGATTTTCATCTGCCGCCCATTTGTTATGGCTTTTAGTCTTAATTATTTGACCATGTTCTATTTTATGTTAGGAATTTAGGTTACTGCTACAAGTTCTATGATATCTTGTCAATTCATTCTTAAATATTTCCTTGTTATTTCTAAATTCAAATCTACTACACTGGAGCCCAATTTTTTAGTTAATATGATAATGTAGTTATCTCATACCAATGATCTAGCCAGATACTTTTGTCTCCTGTACTAGTAATGTGCTTGGAATATTTTATTTTGACGTTTAGATAACTCTTATGTCTTCTTTGTCTATATAGGTGCATGTACTTTTTGTTAAAACACAACATAAGGGAACAAATGTATTTTTTTATTATTCAGAAGGGTTAGTGTTATGAATAGCTACCTCATTATCTCTTTTGTTCCATTCTGTCCTTCAGTTGAACTGAATAAAAGATGTTCAGAAAGATGAATCTTAAAAGCAGAATATGTTATCTCTTCAAGGAACTGAAATTCAGCCCAAACTTTAGTACTGACTTTGGAAGACTAGTCAGCATCCTAATTTCAATTCACTGAAAATAATACTTCTCAAGTGTGTTGGGAATGAAAAAGAATTTTATTGTATTATAACAAAAATTTACTAAATATTTTCAGGTAAGTAATGAAAGTATCTATTGACCATATAAATACATTATAATTAATTGGATGAGTGAAGAGATGAAAATACAAAAAAATGTTTAACCCTGTATTACACCAAATGATAGTTTTTTTTATTTTTGAGATAATAAATACATAATCTCTCCATTTCTTTTCCTCACTCCAAACTCTTCCATATTTCTCTGTTTGTTATCTTTCAAATCTATGGATTGTTTTGCATTGATTATTGCTATATGCATATGTGTAAATGTGTGTATGTGATATAAATACATACATGTGTAGCTGAGTGGTCTCAGTGGTGTATGCCTTTAATCCCAGCACTCAGGAGGCAGAGGTAGGTGAATTTCTGTGAGTTCGAGGCCAGCCTGGTCTACAGAGCGAATTCCAGGACAGTCAGGGCTGTTACACAGAAAACTCTGTCTCAAATGCTAAATATCTATATCTATAACAATCATCTATATAAATTTGTGTGTATATATATGTATATATATACTTCTCAGTCTGTATAATGCTACTTGCACATATGTTTTCAGAGTTTATCATTTGTAATCAGATAACCAATAACCGTGCTCTTCTCTAAAATATAATGTTTCCCATAAAATCATTCCTTAGTTGCCTGTAGGGTTGAGTTCCTGTGGTCTTTGCCATGTTCAGTTTCTCATGCCTATTGCTGTCATTCTTATGTTATTTTTATTTATTTTATTCTTATTTACTTTATTTTAGTCATTTAGTCATTGCAAATCAATTTCTATTATGGCCACATAACTTCTATGAGACTCAAAATTCTTCAGTCATCTATGATATCAACTAGGTTCAAACCATTTCTCACCACTAAAATCCTATCCATTTCTGGATGTGTTCTGTGATGTTTTATGCCTTAATCCACTCATGCTAGCATAAAAAGTCATCATAAATATTGTCATCCAGAACCAAAGAATTTACTTTTTCTGGTCTAGAGAATGGGAAGTGAAAATTCAAGGTTATAGAATGACTAGATTTCCTGGACAAGCCATCAGTGGCAATTATTGATCTGTTCTCCTGTTGTTATGTGGACAAAATAGCTCTATAAGAATTACCTAAAAAGGTATTAATATTCCAAAAGAACTAATGGCTTTCCAAATTTCCATTTCCATATAATACTGTATTTAAAGAATTGTTGATGAATTCACATGGTCAGAACAAGACAACAAAAATTAAAAGTTTGTCACACATGGAAAATACAAGTTCAAATCTCATTAAAGTAAAATTTTATATTAAATCTTAGTCTTCTTTTGCTCAGTGTCCACTGGGATAGAAGTGGCATCTTCTAAATACCTTAGTTTGGGGAATTCCATCTTTCACAACAGATAATGATACATAGCTATACCAGGAACTTGACTATGTATGGCTTAAATTTCATGGCTCCCTCTTACTTGTCTTTAAAATAATATTTAGTGGACTCTACTCACACAGTTGGACATTCTCTAATCAATGTTCTCTGCAATGACCATGGCACATTATTTGCCTAAACTTCACTACCATAGACTAGGGGCTTATTTCTTTTTAAATTTTCTCAAGTGGTGTCCCATCTGTCCTTTCCTAGTCATCCTTTGCTAAATAGGTGGAGGTATTACCCAAATTTCTCAATATTGCTGCACATAATGAATTCCATATTGGGGCAGGAGGTTGGAAATTACTTATGGAACAGCCTTGAAACACAGATCTGCTATGTTAACCAACAAAGTGTACTGAAATTAGACAGGCATTATGAACCTTCTTTGATACCTAATTAATGATACTTGTATCCTTTTTAATATTTATTATTTATTTTACATACAAAACTGCAGTTTTACTACCCCCTCTCATTTCAGTTGTATTTCTTATGAGTAATTCTTGCATTACCTTTTGTAATAGATCCCCAATAATTAAAGTATATTGCATACTTAATGTTTTGTTTTATCTTTTGGCATATAAATAAGCTTAGAACATTCTAAACCCTTGATTACATCCATCACCTTTATCAGTTACTCATTTCATTTTTTTGTACTATACTATGAACAGTAAAAAAGAACTAAGGAAACCATTACAATATTTTTGTGTATATTTATTCATCTGAATACATTGCTTAATGATTTCTAAGTCTAAGATAAATAAAACACTAGTACATGCAATTCAGTCATTGTTTTTGAAAAACAAGAATGACCTGTCCTCTATACCCAATAACATATTTTATTTATTTCAGAAGTCTTATTAAATGAGTCTTTTAATTCTTAATCCTGCCAGCAATTTATTCAGGATTACTTAAGTAATTAACTAAAAGATTGAAATAGTTGCACTATTTTCTCCTAAACCTTCAATATTATTATGCTTTCAGAGGGATGCTGGGATAATCTATCATATGTCTCAAAATTCTTACTGTTCTATTCATTATCATTTCTAAACTGCTTCCACACTTTTGTGTATTTTTTTACAGCAATGTCTTAGTTCATGGTACCAAAAACAATACTGATACAGGATTCATCAGTGTTTATAAGTCCAGATTTGTATATTGATTAGTAATTAATGTTTTCATAATAAACCTTCATATATACATATTTGATTTAATATAAAAATATATTATATATATACCTTATATATTTTCCATTTTGAATGTGGTACCTGAGGAAAAGCAAAGAACATAATTCAAAACCAACCTTAAGTCCTGGGAACAAGAACAGGAAAAGCTTATCCTATATCAAAGAAAAGACAATTTCTAAGAGCAGAGAAAGAAATTTTTCACAGCACATGAAATACTTTTAGAGTATAAATAGGCTTTCCCAATTGAATGACTCAACACATATGGCTCTCAGATATTAAATCTATGCTGCTAAGCACTAATTCCCTGCTTCTACAGTCAAATGCTTTATCCTCGATATATTTTTTCCTACACCATAAAATTTTACAACAAAAACTTAAAAAGATAAAATATTTTGATCCATGCACAATTACTTCATAATAATTCACATTAAATCTATGACACAATGGACCAACAATATTTTCTTCTCTTTTTAACAATTATGCATATTAAATCTATAGCTAAAGTATCTCTTCAGATCAGCAATCTGAAAATAAAGAGGAAATGTTTAATGTATGAGATCTATCTTTACTGGCCACTGTTGAAGCCTTTTTTCTCAGTGGGTGCTGCCTTAATACCAACTTTTTGTTTAAATCCTCCCTTAACATCTTCCCAAACAGAGATCCTTGAGACCTTAATCAAAATTCAGTTTTTTTGAAGTTGGCAGCACATGCTCTAAAAATGTTCCTTGCAATGTCAATCCTAGTATTACTGAAACATAAATTTTTGTAAAGTTCCTATAATTCTGTATACAAATAGCTATTTACATAAATAATTTAGGTTTAGTAAATTACTCCTATATTATTCACATTATATCAAGCACTACACAAACTATAACATTTAACACCTGCAAATATGAATATTAGTTATTTTACCAATTAATTATTTGAGATGAAACTGCTTCCCACAAGTCACAAACAAATTTGGAGATGTCATATTTAAATGATATTTTATTTCTGTGCCAGAGAATGGTATACACATTCCAAATGGGAGTATGAAAAGTCTTGCATTAATCATTTCTTCTTCAAATATTTCACCCTCTTCCATCAAATAAACCTTACTTATTATGGGCTATGGTTATAGGTTATAACTATACATGCATCTATGGATTAAATGCCTATGCTTCTGATCTCAGGATTCTGTAAATTCTCACTTTGAATCTTCTTAGTTTATGACTATACATTCTGATGATTCTTCTTACTTCCTCTAAATTTTCTTCCCTTTAAATATGATTATATTACTTAGCATTTCCTTAGTGGATGAACAGATGGTACTCTAAGTAACTGAGTCACAATGGGTCTCTATTGCTGTGAAGAAATACCGTAGCCATGGCAGCTCTTATTAGGAAACTTTTAACTGAGATGGCAGTTTACAGTCTTAGAGAATCAGTCCCTTATCATCGTGGCAGAGAGCATGACAGCTGGGAGTATAGTGGCATGGAGGCAGACATGGTGCTGGAGCAGTTACTGAGGATTCTTACATCTTGGCTAGCTGGCAACAGGAAGTGGTCTCTCTCCCCGGAAATGGCCTGAAATATATGAGACCTCAAAGCCCGCCTCCAACAAGACCTACTCCAACAAGGCCATACCTTCTAACAGTGTCACTCCCTTTAAGGTTCAGTTTCTACCAAATAACCACAATGGCTAGCCTCAACTCTAAAGCAATTCTGCCTCAGCTCCCTGTGTGCTGGGATTATAGATTTGAGCAATAACACCTGGATCACATACTTTAACTTCTATAGTGTCCTGAATTATTTTCCTAAAAGGAGCTGTAGAACTTCTTTATGTTTTCATGTTGAGTCGAATGAGTCAAGAAATTCAATTCTATTTAGTACTTCTCTTATGTATATGTAAGTGCGTTTCCTCTGTTTTAGCAGCATCCTTCCACTGTGGGACAGAGTTTGATATGTCATAGGACAGAGAAACACTTCTGTTCTAATGATTCTCGTTTGACCTCAAATTTTCTGTATCTCCCTTGAGGTAGTGTGGAAGAGTTCTAATTTCTTTGCATGTTTTTGCAAATATTAATGTTTTTATAGTAAGTAAAATTGTTTCCAAATATTGTTTATTCAGCAGTTCTTTGATGGATATTGTTTGGATATCATTTCATACATTTAAAGGTCATGTATTCTTCTACACTTTGAGATAGGTGCACTCTACTCTCAAAATTCTGCATGTTCTATTTATTCTCACCTAGAATCTCTTAACATAATCATGACTCTCTGAAAGAGTCTTCATAAATGGACCTGTATATAGCTTCTTCTTACTTATTTCTCAGCTCTCTTAAAAGGTAGATCCTAATACTGATCATGGACCTTATTGTTTTTCATAATTATCTGCTAATCCCTTACTATTTCTCTTTATAAATATCAAATCTTCTTATGCTATAGCTTTACTTCTAAAATTTCCTGACATATAGTATGAGTTATATTAGCATTTGATAAGTAAATTAATTAATTAAATGTAAAACAGTTATGTTCCCAGGCTAGAACATTTTTAGTAGGCTCTGATCTCCAAAATTTATTGACCTTTTTCTATTAATTATTGTGTTAAACTGGTGCCAGGAAGATAACAGATGTTTAATAGCTGTTTGTAGATTTGAACTGATGTATGGTTGATGAGAATTTAGGATTAATTGTAGAGACATTAAAGAAACTAGAAATGGTAATAGTATTATAATTGAAATAAATATCTGACATCTCACAAAAGCATAACTGTTTTTAATCTCAAAAGCACTCCTTTTGGGTGCCAAAGAAATTCATGTTTGAAATTTTTCTTTTAAACCAGAAAATAACAAGAAAAAAGTCGCAATCAAATCAATGTTATAGTACAAAGTCTGTTTAAACAGGTACTTGACTTTGTTTTTGAAAGATCATTTTTTGAGTATTCCCAAGAATTGTAAAAACAGGTGTGTTTGTTGTTGAGCTCATAAAGCAGCTCACAAATGATTTGAAACCTCACATGTAGCAATTATTGCCTTAGGCAGGAAACTTGAATATTTGTTTTCCTTTCATGCGCCATGAAGGGCAATGGTCTCTCTACTAGTACAAAAGATAATGATGTTTACACACAGATTAGAAAGTTATTATACCTCTTCAAAAAACTGACTTCAATCTTTACTAAAGATCAAAATACTTTTACAAAGCATATTTGAATTGCTTGTGGTCTGTGGATAAAGGGATTTGTATTACAAAATCTCTGTTTCTCCATTTACTATATACTGTGTGTGTGTGTTTGTATATGTATGAGTGAGTGTAAAACCCACATATGGAGATCAAAGACAATTAGTAGAAATGATTTAGCTTTGGCCTTTCATCAAGTGGGTCCTGAGATTGGCTTCCTGACATCAGGTTTATTGGAAGGCAACTTTACCTGCTGAGCCATCTTTTCAGCCCTGGTTGGTAATTTCTTGTAGTGTTACTGATATTTTTATTTTAATAAATAAAGCCTGTTTCGCTGTTTTCCTTTTTCTGTCCTTCAGATTGAACTTCAATTACTGTATCTGGGTTTTTATTAATCTTGATAAAATTTCTAACTGTATTAATATTTTTATTTTGTTTTGGTTTTCAAGACAGATTTTGTGTGGTCTTGACTGTCTTATATTTAGCTCTTTATGCTAGGCTGCCAATGAATTCACAGAGATCTACCTGCCAATGCTCCCTAGTTCTAGGATTAAAGGCATTCACTATCACTGCCTGGAGTCTTAACATATTTTTAATAAAGTTAAGTATTACTTGACATTTTCTATAACTGAATCTCTGTTTCAAAGGCCAATGTAACTGTGTACAGTAACCTACATTAGTCTCTAGCATTAACAAAGCCTAAAAGCCTGGAACAAAATTTTTAAAAATTACCATATTACACAGTATATTCATAAAATAAAAATATTTCTACATACTATATATGAATTGAAATTCTGAGTAACATTGTTAGATTAGGTTATATTTCCTTTCATATACTATTTCTGGGTTATCACAGGATTCAGATCAATAGAACTGTATACATGTAGAAGAAAATAACTGAACTAATAAAGACTTATAATGACATCATTTTCATTTTATAATGGATTTTAATCTCTTCTTTTTGAATTATATACATGAATAGAAAGTATTTCCCAAGGTCCAAATGAGGAGCAGAAGGAGGGAGAACATGAGCAAGGAAGTCA
>LOJH01014208.1:2873-21797 GCA_001685095.1 Ellobius talpinus | reverse complement strand
CAAGGTGAGCAGAGATGGGGGTGAGGAGAGGGGAGAAAAAGGGCCGTCTCACTTACTGTTCTATCGCTACCATGGGACCTGACGATCAAGGCAACTTACAGAAAAAGGAGTTTATTTAGGGTCACAGTTTCAGAGCGCTAGGGTCCAGGAGCATCATGGTGAGGAACAGGCAGGAGGGCATGACAATGGCGCAACAGCTGAGAGCTCGTACCTTGAGACACAAGCACCATGGGCTTTTGGAACCTCAAAGCCTGACTCCAGAGACCTCATTCAAAAAGAGCACACACCTAATCCTTCTCAAACACTTCCACCAACTGGGGACCAAGCACTCAAATATGTGAGCCTATGGGGGCCATTCTCATTCAAACCACCACAGAGGAGGAAAGAAAGAAGGACAGGAATGGAGGATGAGAAGGGAGGAAGAAAGGGTAGAAGAAAGGAAGGGTGGGAAGGAGGGAAGGAAGGAAGGAAGGAGGGAGAAAAGGGAAGGAGGAAGGGAGGAAGGGATGGAGGGAGGGAGGGAGAAAAAGAAAGGAGGAAGGGATGGAGGGAGGGAGGAAGAAGGGAAGGGTGGGAAGGAGGGAAGGAAGGAAGGAGGGAGAAAAGGGAAGGAGGAAGGGAGGAAGGGAGGGAGGGAGAAAAAGAAAGGAGGAAGGGAGGAAGGGATGGAGGGAGGGAGGAAGAGAGGAAGGGTGGGAAGGAGAGAAGGAAGGAAGGAGGGAGAAAAGGGACAGAGGAAGGGAGGAAGGAAGGGAGAAAGGGAGGAAGAGAGGAAGAATGGGATGAAGGGAGAAAAAGGAAGGAGGAAGGGATGGAGGGAGGGAGGAAGGAAGGGAGAAAGGAAGGGAGGGAGGGAGGAAGAGAGGAAGGAAGAATGGGATGAAGGGAGAAAAAGGAAGGAGGAAGGGAGGAAGGGATGGAGGGAGGGAGGAAGGAAGGGAGGAAGGAAGGGAGGGAGGGAGAAAAAGGAGGAAGGAAGGGAAGAAGGAAGGGAGAAAGGGAGGAAGAGAGGAAGGGAGGAAGGAAGAATGGGAGGAAGGGAGAAAAAGGAAGGAGGAAGGGAGGAAGGGATGGAGGGAGGGAGGGAGAAAAAGGAGGAAGGGAGGAAGGGATGGAGGGAGGGAAGGAAGGAGGGAGAAAAGGGAAGGAGGAAGGGAGGGAGGGAGAGAGAGAGGAAGAGAGGAAAAAGAAAAAAGAAGGGAAGAAGGGAGGGAGGGAGGAAGAGAGGAAGGAGTATTTTAAGTTTTATTTCTAATACACATTCCTACCAGTAGCAAGCTATGTTTGCATTTATTGAAGCACTTATAAAATTTTTAGCATCAGAAGGAACTTTTTCCATTAAAACACTATACATTCCATCATGAGTAGATGATCTGTGCTAGCATCTGAAAGGTCAGGAATGTGAAAGCAACCTTAAATGCCACAGACAAACACAGACACAGGTTTTTCTACGGGAAGACACCTGGGAGTGTGAGTTTGGTGGCAGACTTACAGTTATTAGAACCTTAAGAATAAAGCAGACTGTGAAAGTACAGGAAATCCTCATCATGATATGGCCATGAAATTAATAACACAAACATTTCTATTCCTATTTTTCTGGCCACTCAGGAAAGATGACAGCTCCCTACTTTGCAAACAAATGAAAAGAAACTCAATGCTGCATTACTGTCAACATTCAGTTCTCAAAGACCATAAAAGCCACAGTTGAGGTGGCATTAAGTGCTGGATAAATCATGTATAGAAGGCCTCAGTGTGCATTTTATACTTCTGCTTAAATAAGAAAGTTATGATAATCAGAGTATTAAACATTTATAAGTCTGTGAATGAAATCAATTAGGTTATCAGGAGGCTCATCTTCAAGCACTTAGAATAACTTACTCCAGAAAGTACAGCATATACAAAGAGTTAATCAAGAGGCTGTGGAGATAGCTCAGGGTCCAAAGTCACATGGTACGAGCATGAAGATGAATAATAGCTATTGAGAAATCCAGGTGTGAGGGCATGTGCCTGTAACCACAGCCAGAAGGAGTCAGAGGCAGGCAGATCCTGGGAGCCTGCTGGCCATCCAGTCCAACCAAAATATCGAAAGGCAGAGATCCGGTGAGAGATCAAAGATATATAAGGTGTAGAGGGATAAAGGAGGACATCTTAAATTGACCTCAGCCGCCAGAGGCACACTCACAGGTGACTCCACACACATATGTGCAAACATACATACAACACACACACAGAGTTAATCTGACAGTAGATATGACCATTTATAAATAACTAGACAACATGGGCAGGGCAAAAGCATCAGGAAAGAGAAGCAACAACCTGGTGAGGTCACAGAGTCAAGTGTGTCTAAGATGTGTGTTCCTCATGATGGAACAGGGATTAAATGAGCTTAGTCTGGGGCTTTGGTCACCATTCATACCCTCTCCCTTTTCTGTTTCTTCTGCAGGAGGTTTTAGTGAGCTAACAAGAGTCACACTTTCATCCTTTGTCCCTCTCTGTTCTCCTTGTGACATGTATAATGACAAAAAGTATTCTGAACTTCTTGCTCTAAAAACACTAAAAACTTGACACAATGCTGCCTCAGAGTCTCTAGAAAAATCGGCCCTCTTAATTTTGACTGACCTCCTTCCCCGTATAGAGAAAAAAAAAACCTCAAGAAAATTCTATGCATAAGGAAGAATCTATTCTAGGGGGAAAAAAGAGGCAAAACATGAAGACAATGTCTCTTTTACCTTCTACTATTTGGGATGCACATAATTAAAGCTATTGGAAAATTGTTCAGAAGCCTGGTACAACACCAGTGAGCCTTGAATGATTAGAAGGTTTGCAGAAGACCACAGTGGAGTGAGATGTAGAGATGAGGACATCAAAAGTTTGTATGCACGGAAGGAGAGGTCAGTAGCCAGGGAGAACTAACACCCACAAGTCATGGGAAAGCCACCCTCCTCAAGTCCCACTTCGGGTGTTCAACAAGCTCTCCCTTGGGGAGGGAAAGAGGAGACAGAGGAGACAGGGAAAGGAGAGAGAGAAGGGCTTAAGAAGACCTTCACTAAAAGGTAACTAGAAAGCAGAACAAGGAAGACAGTTGTGTAGTGCACAGCCCCTGAGAAAGGGACACCATGGCACATGCCTCTGTAAAGAAGCATAGGAATGAGCTAATCTAGGGCCTGAAGATGCCAGGCCAAGAGAGATTTGATGCCAAGTGGCATGCCAGTGTTGGGTTTTGTTCATGTCTCCTGCAGGCATACGCAAGGACAAGACCAATCAGACTCCACTTCCTTCGGTGGCATTCATCATCAGTGAGGCAGCATTCACAAGAATGAATGGTCTTTAATGAAACCAACAGGGTCAAATATCATGGAAGCCTGAAGACCAGCTCCGCTTCCTCTCCTTTCTGCTTTTAATCCTTACCTCAAGTGAAACCTCAAAGCAGATGAAGGCTCCCTTGGCACACATGACAACCACAGACGGGGGCAGGAGGACAGGAAGACAAGGGACTGGCTACATGGCATACCCTACCTGCCTCAGAAAAGATGACTCTGCCTTTCTTAGATTCCTTCAGCTGAGGTTCAGACTCAATGCCCTTCTGGGACATTCTTCCTCTCATTTACAGAGACTAACAGACCAACAAACTAAACGGAATCGAACAAAAACAAAAATTATTTCAGTTGCCTGTATATTCAGCACTGAGTCTTCTACTCAGGAGGAGGAGAGGATAGTGATTAAACCACTCCTTCAAACTCAGTCCTTCCGCCTTCCTCTTCATGGGGCTTTCCTCCCTCCTAAGCCCCTTTGGAGCTGACCATTCTCCAACTAGACTACTTAGGACACCCAGATGCTGCTAGAAGAGCCAAGAAGCTGTGTTATCCAGTGCAGGTGACAAGCATGGGCTCACAGGCCTTCCATCTCCCCACTAATACGTGTGCAGGAAAGATACAGCCCACTCCTCCTTTCCTCCTGTCTGTCTGCCTGCGGCAGGCGCCTCTCCACTTAAGTGGAACACTCCCTCACTGTTGCCTCCATTCCCAGGGGTCCCCAGGGAGGATCTCCTCCCATCTAAGACCCCCCCAAGAAACTCTGATCAGGGTAGAGGACATGAAGAACTTCCCAGATGAGGGCCATCTCCACACCAACATGCTGAGCACTTTCATGTAACCCCACAGACTACTCAAGTCCTACTGGAGGGAGCTTCGTACCCCACCCTGAGGGCTGAAAGGGGCCAGTCATTAAGTGACTTATTTCTTGGCATCGCTTCCAAACCGACTCTCACAGCTCACTCAGCCTGACAGATTCTCACGGACGGCTGAATGTTTCAGCCATGAGAGCTTTGTGCTCTGATTCCCAGTACTGCAGGGTAAACATGCTTGGGGTCTTAGTGGTCCAGTTGTACCCGAACAGAGATGTCATATAACAGCTTTCCTCTTTTTCAAAATGATATGCTAATTCCCCATCTACAGCCCACTACAAACTGCCCCTCATGATCTTATTGTATTCAGAGATGCTCTGATCGCCACTATTATTTTTAGTCCAGAATTAAATTTAAGAGATTAAAAGAGTTAAGCTTTGTGCAAGGCAAGACGTTTACCCAAGGCATGGCTTGGTCAGAGTTAAATGGTCGGAAGAACAAGGAACAATTCTTTATATGTCAGTTGTATAAAGAGTAACAGCCACAAGCTTATTCAAAGTACTTTGATTTTATGTGCGTTAGTGCCTACTATAAATATGTCTATAATCGCTTTCTGTTTCCAAGTATTCAAGTGAAGCCTAAAAAAATCTGAAATATTTCTGGAGCTATTTGCATTTGGGGACACAATTTCCTGAGTTGTTTGTCAGCATCCTTCAACTTGCCCACCGTGAGCGCTCAACCAAATAGGACCATCGAGTCTCCGTAACTGACAGGAAATTCAGGGTGTTCAGCCCCAAGTAGCCTGGCTAGAATCTTCTGTAAAAGAGAGGAGGCCTTAGGCTGGTCAGTTGTCCATCTCTTGAAAGGCTCCGCCCTTCTAGCATGTGATGTGCCCTTCAGGAGCCAGAAGAACCAGCCTTGTGAGTGTCAGATCCAGTGCTGAAGAAACAGGAAACTGCTAAAAAGGTTTGTTTTGTTTGACTTGGTTTGGTTTGTTGGTTTTCAGATAGAGTCTCCCTGTGTTGTCCAGGTTGGCAATTCACTATGTAGATTGGGCTGGCCTCAAATGACAGCCACCCTGTAGCTTCCAAGGCCTGGGATTATAGACGTGTGCTGCCACACCCAGCTGTGATGGCATTCTTAAAAGAAACTTGTAGCCAGCAGGCTTGCAAGTATCGTTCTGAGGCATTAAATTAAGTCTTCAGAGAATGAAAGCAAAGCAAGCCGTGGGCTGTTACGATGGAAGTTGCTGCCACTCAAGGATTTTCTAGAAATTCAGCGTTGAGAACAATCTTAGCTTGCTTCTCATCTGAACTTGAATCTCTAGGGACTGGTGACATAGCTCATCTGGAAAAGGTACTTTCTGACAAGACTGATGACTCGAGTTCAGTCACCAGACTGCATGTGGTAAAAAAGAGCATCAACCCACACAAATTGTCCTTTGACCTCCACCCAGGCAAGTGGCATGCATCATGTGGCATGCACATGCCCACACACATACAACCTACATAAATGTTTAAAAAACTCAAGTGATCTAAATTCATATTTTTTAATTTACTGGCTCTTATCAGGTTTACCTGGGGAGTGATGAATTTTTAGAAGAATAAAATTCTTACACTGGATTTCCATTTTGGTTTTAAGGTGAGTTCAGCTAAGATGGAAAAAAAAAGAATAAGCCATGAAACCAGAGGAAAACAAGGACTGTGTTTATAGTGTCATAATTAACTTCTGACAAACTTTAGACTTGCTTCCTCAATCTTCAAGGTGAAACCCTTCCTTCTCAGAATGTCCATGCGCTACATCAACAGAAACTTCACCCTAATAGCCTATTAGATTGCTCTGAGATTGATTGACACAAAATAAGAACCAAGCAGAACTGCTATTGATGTGACACATGCCACACCTCCTTTGTGGGCGGGGCTACCAGGTAGATAATCATTGAATGGATCAGTCATGAAGAGACTTTGAAATTATCAGTGCAGAGGCGGGTTGCTAGCACCACTCTGGGGCGTACAAATGCTAAATTTAAAAGATAACCTGCTGGTGAAAGCTCACACCTTTAATCCCCAGCACTTGGGAAGCAGAGGCAGGCAGATCTCTGTGAGTTCGAGGCCAGTACAAAATGAGTTCCAGGACAGCCAAGGCCTGAGACAGAGAACACTTGTCTCAAAAAAACAAAATAAGTAACTAAATATTTTTAAAAGGTGGGAGTACGAGTTTTTGTGTTGATGAATGAATGAATGAATGAATGAATGAACGAACGAACAAAAACATTGGGAGACATCTGTGTGTGTATATGTGTGTGTGTTGTGTGTGTATATGCATACATTGTGGTGTGTGTGTAAATGAGTGGGTGTTTAAATGTGTATTCTCAATATCATATCAGTTTTAGTTTGGAATCGTTAAGAAAGGAATTATATAATTTGCAGCCATTAATATAAGCCATGGGTGAAGAATAATTGAATCCAGCTAATACCCAAAAATGGCCAGGCCTCTTCTGTGGTGGTGAAGGGTTCCTTTGCCCTCCTGGAGAGAATCATGTAAACTTATTCCTCAAACCATATTTTAAATATATATATTTCCTTTTCCAGGGAAAACCTCAACGCAACTAACCCCAACCAACCCAACACTAAGGCACCTTCTGGCCTTACAACTCTGTGTGCACAACCCATGAAAACAGACCCATGCTTAATACCAAGTACATTTTCCTCAATTTGTTTTTCGTGGAATGCTCAAGCTATCCATTACAGATTATAAAGTATTAAATGAAGGAGACCAAAACAAAAGATAATTAGAGTTGTATAACTCTCATGAATGTCATTAGGCTCTGTAATTCTTCTTCCTATTTTCTCTGCTTTGGGGTTCACCGGAAAGACTGGCTCACCAGACCTCGGTCCCTCTCACTGTGCTGTCCTCTCAATTGCTTAAGACAGCATCTCTCTCCCAAGCTCGTACACTGCTGTGGTTCATAACACAGGGTCCACTGGGTTCTTAAATAAAACTGATTCTTGTAACCATCCTTTAAGTTAATTACCATCCACCAAGTTCACACTGCACCATGCAATATGCTAGCAGTTTGCACGGTCCCTCCCTCTCATTGGACAGGCACAAGCGTCATGAGGAAGGGAGTTCTATTATTTACCATTTACAGATGAGAAAACTCTACTTGGAAGAGTGACTGTACTGATCCACAACTGGTAAACGGCAGGGTCAGCTGTCACTCCTGCTCTAATTCCACAGCCCCATAGTTAATGCACATCCCTTATCTTTGTGGTTATGCGCTTAGCCTTTAATGGCTGAGCCACCTCTACAGCCCCACTGCACCTTACACAGGTAAGTGTGGTGGTACAGGACCCTAACCTCAGCCCTTGGGAAGCAGAGGCAGGATGGTCATGAATTCAGGTACCTAATGAATTCAAATCCAGTTGGGGACACATGAGATCCTTTTCCAGAAACAAAACAAAAGTGCAGATAATGAAAAGGAATTTGGGATCTACTTGTTCAAAATGATCTCCATAAGCCATTCAAAGCTGAATATAAAATTGCATCATCTATTGTTATTTATTTGGGTTTGTTTCCGTCCCTACTGCCTTTCCTATGAAGGCAGAGTCTCTAACAGTTCTAAGCTAGCTTTGCATCTACAGAGCATAACATTAAAAGATATGTGCGTAACAAAGATAGAAAGCACCGAGGACTGGTCCAAGACCCAGTAAGTTGGATTACTGTTGCTCTGGGGAGCCTCCTCTTCTTGCCTTAGCCCCTTTCACAGCCCTTCAGGTGCTACCCCATACTCCACCATCAGTTTCTGCACCTCTGGCTTAGGACTAACACTGAGAAGCTAAGAAGACAAGGAGAAGTGCTAGCTGGAAACTCTATCACCTTTTAGCAGCCCTGCTCCAGGAAAGTCTTTACAAAAGCCAATCATTCCAGACCCAAAAGGTTGGGGTTTTAAGCATAACTTTTTATTGCCACAGCAACCATTCTTAGCAGCTCTCCAAATCTCATTCACTTTCAAAAGCTCAACTTGTGGCGTTTATTATACACAAAAGTTGGTTCCTCTAAAAATAAAATCCTCGATGGTAGAGATTCACGTGGTCTTCGTGAGATTCCACCATACTGTCCCTGACCAGAGCCAGGTGCTGCAGGTGGCATCACACCTCATCACTCTTGTCTTCAGACACTTGCAAAACAGATCTCAGAGTCAAGTGTGGTGGGCAGAGGGATGGGTTACTGGTTTTGATGGGTGCATGAACCTCCCCTTAGATGATGTGGAAAGAATTCCTTCTAAAGCAAAACCAAAAATCAACCGGGCCAGATCATGCAAAAAGGAGCTATTACCCTACTACAGAGCTTTCCCTACTAGAAATGGTCAAGGGAGTAAGAAGCGGGAAAGGCAATATCGTCTGATTCTTTAAGGTGTCTTCTGCTGAGAGTATAGCTCAGAAATGTTCATTCATGTTGCTGCGATGACCCTTATGTTACTGTCAGACGACAACAAAAGCTGTGAGATCATCTTGCTTAAAAAAAATACATAAACTGAACAGCTCAGAAAAATAGAGTAAACAACAAAAACAGAAAGTTTTCCGTCATTCCATTGCTTTCAGGCTCTTCCTGTGCATAAGATTTTTTTAATCGCTGTAATCACACCGGGAATGTAATTTACTCTCTCATGAATGATAGGGTGCATTTTCATGAGCATGTCTCCATATTCATTAGTCTGCCTCGACAATATACAGGACCAACGGTGTCTGAATCGTTTCATCTACAACTGGACATACATAAAGAAGGCTTCTAGCACTGGGACTTTTATAAAAAAGTGAGCGAGGGGTAGGTTTAACATGCAAAAATTATTCTTCGACTTTTAAAAGTTCCTTGGGGCTGATCTTCTAAAGCAGAGAACATAATAAGGATGGCAGCCGTGAGCAGGGGTTGACACGATGCTTCAGACACATGGGAAGTTCCGAGGATGACAGAATACGTCCTGCACACTCTCTAAGAGACAGGCATCTACTAGCAGAAATTCAAAACCCAGCCCCTGAAGTTGGGGGGACATAGGGAAGCCCATGACTGGACAAGCAGCTTCTGTGTTTGACTCTGAGGAGCCTAGGAAGGCCCTGGCTAAATGTCCCTGATAGAAGAGGAGTCTCCCTGCCTCCCTTTCATTACCACTTCCTGGGCTTTCATTAGGGCATCCAGCCAGACAGAAAAGCATCAGGACTGGATGCCTGTCTATAAGTGGATTATGATGGGCTCAGTGTCGGTGCAGCCCTTTCTGTACATGTAAACTAAAGAGAAATAAAATCAACAAAAAAAGTTTGACCTGCAGGAATCTGGACAAGACTGTGGTGAGCAAATACCATGAAATACATCCACCTCAAACTAATCCAGTTGTTTATTTGGAAAATACCACATACCAAAGGTAGTTTCCATTTTCATTGTTTTCTCCCCCTCTAGAAACTAGGACCCATAATGTGTTGGTAAGATGTGAGCAAGCATAGGGAAGCAAGCCTTCTGTGGTTATGATGCTGAAAATCAGAAGAATATAATCAGTAATGGTTACAATAAAAAAAAACCCTGTTTCTCCCTTGATTATACTACAAGACATGAAGAAATATCACAGAAAGATATAAAGTATAAATGATTATTAAATTTCTTCTTAATCATCCTTTCGCAGGGAAAAAGTACTGTCTTGTGTGTGCAAGGCAATATCATCTTTTAGTAGCGGTGGGACAAGGTTGCTCTTACCCTGCTGCGTCTCAGCTGGGGAAATAGGATTAGTGGTCTAAGATGGATGTGCTTAAACTGATTAGGCAAGTAGGTAGTCCTAAGGACAACTATGCCAGAAAGAAAGAGCAGCCCAGTCTTATACGAGCCACTGTCCTGGATTGGAGGAGACCTGAACCATCCCGTCCAAAACCTGAGTTTGCAATTTATAAGGTAGCTCTCAATCTTCTGTCTTCAAAATAGACTCTAAATGGCAGCTGCCAGGCTTAGCTTACACCCTGCAAAGCCAGTTCAGAATATGCACCCCTCATCCATCTATCTATTCATGGCCAAAAGCAACAAGACATATGAAGTAGCTGCCATATTAGGCAGTGTGTATATAGTAACAGAGGAACCGGAGGCCTGCAGGAAGGTTAGGTTACAGAATTTGTTATTTGGCCCAGCCCACTGAGGTTTATAACTTACAGTTAAAGATGATTGAATTTCTCAACCTAGAGTCCTGGTGTCCTGGGATGGACTGAATCAAGCAGTGGACCAACACGTCCTTTTGCAGATGAAAAAGAACTCCAGATAGGCACACTGAGTAACTAGGCACAGAGCCTAACAACAAGGGTTCATGCCCAGCCCTGGGCCAAGATCTCTCTGGAAAAGCAGATGATACGGTTTTACTGAGGGATCTGCATGCTGAGATAGAAGAAATTCTCAAGACGGATTTCACGTGTTGAGTGGTGAGCCTTCCTAGCTCAGCCTCAAAGAAGCTGTCTGTGCTGGACATCGTCGCTTCCTGACAGCAGAAAGGAAGACCAATCGTGGATGCTGTGAAGGCAACATCAGCTTAGACAGACTGATGGATAAATGGACAGACAGGTCGCAGTCACTGAGGACACTAAGAGGGCTGGAGTGAGATGTTAGCATCCGTTTCAAGACCACAGAAGTGGTCCAGCAGGGAGACAGAACTCGCAGGGAACTGCAGAGAATAGGCACCACCTAAACTCATTCATTTCCGTGTACTTTCCCTGTTGTTTCTATCATGGCTTCAACTGTCAGCCTGATATAATGCAGGCACCTGAGAAGTTCAATTGAGGGATTCTCTAGATCAGCTGGGCCTGCAGCCTTGTCTGTGAGACATTTTCTTAATTGCTCATTGATGTCAGAGGGACCACCCTACAGTGGGGTAGTACCATTCTAAGGCTGGAGGGCCTAAGCTGTATGTATGTTTATAAGAGACTGAGTAAGCAATGGAGAACAAGCCAGTAAGCGGTGTTTCTCTATGGCCTCTGCTTCAGTTCCTGCTTCTGGGTTCCTGCCTTAAGCTCCTGCCATGACTTCCCTCAGTGATGAACTATGACCTACAAACTGAAATAAAACCTTTCCTCCCCAAACTGCTTTTGGACGTGGTGTTTATCACAGCAATAGTGGGTTTCTATAAGGCAATTCCTCAGTGTTTTCAGAACGAGAGTCAGGAGGGCACACAAACTCCTTTTCTGAATTAAATGACCCAATTATAGGATTATGTTTGGTTGGGCTATGGAGGCAATACCTGTCACTGAAGTTGGCAATGGGCCTAAACGGAAGATCACTGAGAGGTATCAGGAAATTTAAAATGGAGAGCATGCTCGACAGTGAATCATCAAAGCAGTTAAGCCGCAGCAAAGGGTGCAGAGAGATCTGCTGTGCTAAATGAAAAGGCTTTTGACTGTGCATGCAGTGTAGGGCGTCCTCCTTGGACCAGGGGACCTAGCTGGTTTCTGCAGCTGAAGCTCCCAGCTATGGAATTCTCTTCACTGCAAACAGGTAGGGGGCAACAACGAACAACCATTTCCACAGACTGAAATATCTGCGAAGGTACTAAGAACCCATTGCTGAAGTGCCACACACAAGAAATATGAGTGACCAGATAAAAACTACCTTATCTACAAAAGATCAGCCCAGAGCAACCCTCACAGACCCACTCACGTTTCCCTCCACCCCAAAGCCTTGAAAACACAGCTGGAAGACAGCATGAGCCAGATGTTCCTTGTTCTCCCATTTGCTTGCTCTGGTTCTGTCTGTGGAAGTTCCGCTACTTTGGCAGACTCTGTCTAGACACCCTGCAGCAGAGACCTCTTCTTGGGCCATCTGCAGAGCTCACGCCTCACTAAAGAGTCTACTTCATTCCCACAGATGGTCCTCTGGGGTGAGCCTCAGGAAGATGCTCAGAGATTCCCAGGAAGAGACAGAAGAAAGCAGTAACAAAGAAGATGCAAGATGCTCTTCAGAGCCATGGAGGCCTGATAGACTACCTCCAGACTCCTGAAACAGCTTCCACACTGTGAACTCTTACAACAGCCCCACAGGCTTCATTCAACCCTCTGACTCCTCCTGTGTGGGCTGCATTCATTGGACTGGGGTAGGCATCTTATCCTTGAAGTCTCTCTTAGGAACTTGAACTGTCACTTGTGTCTGTTAGTACTTGAATTTGGCATCACATTACTCAAGACCCACTATTGCTGCTTTAGACGTTAAATAGGGGAGAAAAGCCAAGCACTGCCATAGAGAAGGATGGGGCTGACAGAGAGGCAGAAGCCAGCAGGCCTCAGGCCAGCGAGGTTCTGTCCTCTCTCTGTGCCGTGAGACACCCCCACAGTCTGGCACCATGCCCTGCCCCTGTACCCATAAACCACCCTGGGTATCCTTAAATGAATTTTGCTTATGCTGGTTTAAGTAGGCATTTATCTTGTAATCAACAAGACAGAGTCATAAGTTTAATCATTTAAAAGCTAGCTTCTAATGGTCTAGAACCCCAGCAGAATGGCATATCTCTCCAGCAGCCTATACTATAAATACCTGTATTGACAGTTTCAAAGTCTGTGCTGTGGTCCCCATGGTGCCTTCTAAACCCAGCCACACAAATGGGAGGAAACTCAGAGAGCTTCTGCACTGCTCCCTGCCCAAAATGATGGTCTACAAAATCTAACCTTGGGCAAAGGCTTTCACTTCTAATCCTCCCCCTAAGGGAGGGTATTAAGGGTTGGAAACACAGACACGTGGAAACAATATGTGGTAAGAAAGTACATGCATGACTCAGAAGAAGGACCACCTGAACAGCATGGCATTTGGGTAATACACAGCCTCTAGCAACTGCCACCTCTCCCCTGTTAGCTGGCATGTACCCATAGCCTGGGAGAGGGGGGCAATAAAAATAAGAACAGTGCTGACACTCTGCGCTTTTCCTGGCCAGGAAATCTGGCTGTACTCATTCAAGCATCCAGCTACCTAATAGTCACAGCCGGCCCGTTCCCAAGTACCAGCTTTATCTCCGTACAGTGGGGACGCATTGAAGATCATGACAGTCTTGTCCTCTCTGAGGTCCTTCCATCAAAGTTACACTCTATTAAGTGAAAAGACTTAACTGGTACACAAACAGTGTTGATGCTCAGGAGTCTACAGCAGGGTGAGAAACAGAGCAGACTGAAAGACTACAGGGAGAGGAAGCTCGTTAGGTCCAGTTCTTCATGTTGTGGTGACCCCCAACCATAAAAGTATTTTCATTGTTATTTCATAACTGTAATTTTGCTAATGTGGTAAACTGTTATGTAAATATCTGTGTTTTCTGATGGTCCTAGGCAACCCCTGTGAAAGGGTCATTTGACACCTCCCCACAAAGGAATCACAACCCACAGATTGGGAACCACTGCTCTAGGAGCTGATGTAACCTCATTTAACCAGAATGGTTACCAAAGAACTGGCCATGATCACCAATGTTCTGCCTTCCCAAGATGGAAATAGTCTTAATGCTCTCATCTGGGTTTCTGCTTCTCTTAGGAAGCCAAGAATCACCTGTCCCGCATCCATTCCACCTTTCCATCTCCCACAGGCTCACACCTTCTGAAGGGAGCCCAGCTACCTGCCTGGGTGAGCTCCGGGCTGGGCTGAGCCCACTGGACATGCTAACACGTAGTGATGTGGTGATCCTTGGAGTCCTTCCTCTTAGATCAGCAGTGTGGTGGCCCACTGAGCCTCCTCCAGACTCTCCCCAGGCCTCCTGAAACACGGGATCAAAAGTCCCCAAAGGACAGAAGAAAGAAGAAAAGTACAACTGTCACAATGGATTGTTGCTGAGCTGTAAGGGGATGCCTGCCAGCTCTTGAAAGGCCATAGCCTTGTGGACACTGGCCCGAGCTTTAGTTACAATATCTTCTTTCACGGCCCTTAGGTGCACACCCCAAGCTCTGATCCCCGTACCTATCTACCCACCCATTGACAGGCCCCTGCGGTGGAGGTTTTGGTTGTTGGTGTGTTTTTTTCTTTACCTCTGTAACCAAAGAAGCTGATGGACCTGTATGATAAGAGCACAGTGGCCTCAAAAACCCAAGTTTCCTATTCCAGCAGCTCCAGCTCTGTTTTCATGTTTCACACGTGGCAGACATTAACGAAGGGCCTAAAAATAAGAGGCCATGGTGGCAGCCAAAGAGACATGTAATACTCAATCAAAGCCTCAAGGCTGAGAGGCAGAGGGCTGCAGCGGGCTGGGGACGGCCGCTGGAGGTAGGTTAAGAGTTCAGTGACCCTGGAAATCAATATCCTAAAGAAACAGTGAACAAGTGGGAGGCTTCAGAAAAGGACTCTGCAGAGTTACCCACAAAAACAGAGTATTCACATCAAAGGGGGCGCTCTGGGTGGACGGCTGCCTACAGTTCCCATCAAGCCAGAAGGTGATAAAAACCCAGGAAATGGAAGCCAGGTTCTTGGCAAAATTTTGCAAAGAACAGTTCTGTATCCCAAGATGAGCCCACCTGATGGGGTCTGGATTGAGGCCAGCTACTTCTTCGGCCTCACTGGAGACAGGCAGAAACCACCTGGGACTTTAAAATGAAGGTCTCAGCTGGATGTGGTGGCTCGTGCCTGCACTCTTACTACTCGAGAAGCCGAGGCAGGCAGATTAGCATGAGTTCAAGACCATCCTGAGCCACAGAGTGAGACCCTGCCTCAAAAACAAACATGACTAGGGAGACGGCTCAATGGATAAGAGAACATTTGACTAACCTGGAGTACTCACAGAAGTCAGGGAAGTAGAGACCGTAGTGGGGAGCTTAGAGTGGGCATAGTAGCACACAGATGCTATGTAGGGGGAATGGGAAAATGGAGCAGAAGAGGGTAATACAGAGGAAGGCTAGAGGAAGAAAAGATAAAGATGACTGAGTATGTTTGAAAAAGCCATAAGGAGAAATTGCTTTATAAAATCATATATAATCTTATTATATAAGCTTATAAAATAGTATTAAATTATATATATTTCTACCACACAGGGAGTCAGCTCTCTCCCTCCACCATGTGGGTCCCAGAATTGAACTTGGGTCATCACCTTGGTTATTAGCTTATCCAGCCTTCTTATGAAAGGCAGAAATGAAATGTTTGCATTATGCCCACTGCCATAGACATGAAATACCTTTTTATTAGAAGACCATCTGCACTAAGTCAGGGTGATTCATGAATTATAGGAAGAAGGCAGTGTATTACTACTCCCCATGTTCTCTTTCTAGAGCAGCAGCCTCGACGCATCGCGGTCTATTGGGTGCTTGATGAGTTGGAACACTATGTCTGGGAAATCGCCAAGCTCTAACTTAGGAAGGTGTAACCAGGAACACAAGGCGGCGTGAGGCCCCACAAGTAAACCCAGGACACTCTCAGTAAAGCACTACATTAAAGTTCTCACCAACTATCTCTTTGGGGACCTAGAATTTTCAACCGTATATAATGCGCTAACTAACGCCAAGTCATTTCACAACTCCACTATCCACAGGCAGACAATTCGTTCGTCAAATGACCCTAACTTCAAGTTGCCTTCTCCATCTGTGGGTCAACCCATTCCCAGATACCATCCCTATGTCTTCTGTTCCAGGCTGGAGGGATACAAACCAATATGAATGCACAGTGATGACTGACAGCCTTAGAAGAGCTGGGGATGTACTCACTCGGGCAATTGCTACCCTACTGCTACAGTGATATTCCCAGTGCCTTGCATAAGTGTGCATCAAAGGGCTGAGTGTGCATTCATAAATAAGGAGTTTTTCTAGTATGTGCAAGGCCTTGGAGTCCATTTTTGACTGCAAGACTTCAAGATATATGAAAATGTAAAAGAAAAAAGTGTGTTTCTAAGCCTGACCCATAGACCCTTGTAATTCCTCATTAGTAGATTCTTTGTTTGATATTTTTATTACATTTGGCAGGGGGTGTCTGTGTGCATGTGCAGGCTACATTGAATGTCAGAAGATTAGATGACAACTTATAGGAGTTGGCCCTCTCTTTCTACAATGTGGGTCCTGGGGTCAAACCCAGGTCGCCAGCCTCAGTTGTTAAGATTTGGCAGCACACACCTTTACTGGCTGAGTCACCTCACCAGCTACAAGCAAATTCTTCAGGAAAATCCTAAACCATTATCTGACTTTTCTCATCTTAAAATTAGCACTGCTGGTACAGAAAGCAATGGGAAAGGAACAGTGGAATGTTCAGCCGGGACCCGGGGGACAGCAGCCTATTGACTAAGAGACATTATCTTTTCCCACCATGGACTCCTAGCTTAGTTTTGTTTGTAATGCTAGATTCATGTAAGGTCTTTATTTAAGTTTATTAATTTTTATTTTATTTGTATGAGTGTTTTACCTGTGTGTATGTGTATGTACCACATACATGCCTGGTGCCTACAGAGGCTAGAGGAGGATGTTGGGATCTCCTGGAACTGGAAGGTGGCTGTGAGATACCATGTGGGTGCTGGGAATCCACAGGTCTTCGACAGAGCTGCCAGTGCTCTTAACCACTGAGCCGCCTCTCCAGCCTCCACAAATAACTTTATTTTTATTTTTGTATATGAGTGTTTTACCTACATGTATGAATAAGCCCCATGTGTGGTTCAGTGCCTGCAGAGGCCAAAAGGTAGTGTCAGATCTCCTAGAACCAGAGTAACAGAGAGTTGCAAGCCGCCGTGTAGAGCTGGGAATCGAACCTGGGTCCTCTGCAAGAGCAGCCAGTGCTCTCAACTGCTAAGCCATCTCTCCAGCCCATCGTGTGAGATCTTGAGGAAGCATGATGGTGTTATCAATCCTATAATAACACTCCGTGAGACAGACACTCCCAGTAAGACTGCTGTCCTGGACCGAGCAGTCACTTTCTCCATGTAATACCAATTTTACTTGAAAGGACAAACACACAGCTGGGAGTTGCTGCACACAACTGTAATCTCAGCATTCTTAGGACAGGAGGATCAAAGCAAGATTAAGACTAGCTTGGGTTTACTCTGAGTTCCAGGGCTCTATAGTGAAACCCTATCAAAACCAAACAAACAAGCAAATAAAAAAACACTACAAGATAAAGTCTGGCTACTCGGACACCCAGCAGGTACTTTCTTGAGAATGAATGTGTGGTCCTGTGATCCTAGCACTTCACAGAAAGTAACTGACAGCAGTTAATGCCAATTATAAATCCAAGCTTTCAAGTAAAAAAAAAATAGAATCGAAGAGAACTTGCATTTTCCATCAGCCCGACAGCTTCCTAATGCTCAGAGGGTTTTTTTAAATGAGGTTGATGGTGATATTAAAAACTGTGAGAGGTGATATCGTCCACATTTAGAAGACCCACAGAACCCCACAGATAATGTTTCTCAAGCAAGGACAGAAGAGCCTAAGTTCATATGTAAAACAGGCCTCTCCTGTGGTTTATGCAAGGAACACAGCACACAGACACCAGGGCACTGCTACGTGGCAAACAGGCTTTGAGAAGATACCACATGGAGCTGGGCTTGCAGCTCACTTGGTAGAGGGCTTGCCCAGCATGCATGAGACCAGAGGTTTGCTTACCAGGGCTACGTAAACTTAGTGTGGTGGCACGCCTGTAATCTAAACACTAAGAAAGAGGAAGCAAGAAGACCATAAGTTCAAGGCCAACCTCAGCTACCTAGGAAGTTCTAGGTCAGCCTCAGCGATATAAAACCTAGTGGGAAGAAGGAAGGAAAAATGAACAAATGAACGAACTGCCACTTGCCAGCTCTCACCATCAAAGAATTCATCCTGTATGTGACCTGAAAACAGTATTAAAAAACACATCCCCATTGTAGAATATTATTTTAAGGTGTGTTACTTTTGTTTATTCTCTGGAATATTTGCTTAATGATGCAAAGATGTGTTTGATGAAATAAAATTCATCTGTGGTTGGGAGCTGCATCAGCAACTAGCTGACAGGAAGTAGTAGGGAGGAGCCAGGTGATGAAGGGTCATTAAGGAGGGGCAGGGAGAAGCATCAGGACTAGCTAGGTGAGCTGCTTGCTATTCAGCCTCTCTGGGAAGCAGGATTCTACCTCAGCCTTTGAATCTTGAATTCCTTAGCAGGACAGAGATTTAGGTAAGTTCTCTCAGTAGTTTTGAAAGTTGGTGGGTACCTAAGGGAACAGAATTTCTCGGGCAGTGGCTCTTGCGGTCTAGCCGCTGTTGGTAGCTGCGGAGTTGCAGTTGCTGACTAGGACAGCCTTGGTTTAAAAGGCAGACAATTACAAAGGAGGACAACACTTCCCTTTTCAAATTTCCTATCGATGATGGGCACAGACCTTGGGTGAACCAAAATCTTACCAAACATGACAGATTATAAGGACAGGCAGCTGAGAGTCCAAACATGCTTTAAGTGAGGCAGAAGAAACCTAAGAGACCGCCACACCTCCAACTAAAAGAGGGTTATCTGGAGAAGGGTGTCCATTTTTATAAAAGTATATAACTTATGCCAACATATAAAGGAATTGCTATTTTTAAATCATAAATAATTTTTAATTTCTACAATGGTAAAAATTAGTAGATAAAACCCTTATGCACAAGAGCTTTCTAAAGTCTCCAACAATGTTTTAGGATGGAACAGCATCCAGAGAACCACGGTTGAGAACTATGGCCTGATTTTAACTTATACTCAAATAATTAGACAATGTCCAAGTAAAAGTAGATTTCTGGTCATAGAGGACAAAAAATAATATCCCTAATAAATTTGTCTTTTTAAAAATGCATGCTTTGGGACTGGAGAGATGGCTCAGAGGTTAAGAGCACTGGCTGCTCTTCCAGAGG
>LOJH01014206.1:1292-12267 GCA_001685095.1 Ellobius talpinus | reverse complement strand
ACAGGTACTTTACAAAGAGATTTGATGTAGTCACACCTTAAACTTTATTGTGTATAGGATTGAGTTAGTTATCACCAGGAAAGTTTACATCAAGTTGTGCTGTGCTTAAATATGCCTAGACTAAACTATTCAGGGTCAGACTCCTGCAGTTTGAACCAACACCAGCTACTCATGCTGGACCAAACTATTTCCCACAGATTGTTACTCTGCTGGCCATGGTGATCACAGAGACTCACACATAGTTCAGGTCTGCATCCAAAGCTCCTTTTGCAGTACACACACCTCATGGCCACAGTCACAGGTCCTTCACCAGGGCCGCTGGTGGGATGGTGTGCTTCTTGGTTTGGGATGGTGCTCAGCAGGCCAAGGTGACGGGTGCGATTTCTGTGTGAGACAATTCCATTGACCATGTCCCTCAATCACAGATAGCACCCCTCACCTTGAGCCCGGTTTCACAGGTGGCAAATGGTGCTGGTGATTCAGGAGCTTCATCGTGGTCTTCAGAAGAGGACACAGAGGCTGGGAATGTGGAGTATGTGTGCAAGGTGCACAGAATGACACAGGAACTCACTCACTCATTCATGAAAGCATAAACCACAAACACATGTTAATCTCTTTAGGATGCAAGTAAATACAGATATGGAAGGCAAGGCACTTTCTCCAAAGGAGCTCATAGCCTAACCCAGCCAACCAAGAGTTCAGGCCAATGGGATGGCAGTAGTGTGTTCACAGCTAGGGAAAGGATCCAAGGTTCTTTGAGCATCTGGGATGGCTTCACAGACAGAGCAATGCAAAAGACAGGCCACTAGCAGGAGAGCACTGGGCCAAGGCATTAAGTAAATTAAAGGTGGGAAGCATTGTGGAGGGCTGCAGAGGTCAGCAACTTAGAAGCACTGACAGTCAGGCCAGATGGAGGTTTGACCCTCTTCTGGAAGGTGAAATGAAGACTAACTTGTTAGGTCTGTTCTCACACTTCAGGAGAGGGGCAATAAATGTATGGGGCCGAGGGATCTGATAGGAGACCATGACAGCAGAGTTTTCCTGGAACACAGCCCATTACATATTGTTCCCCAAACATGGTCTAAGGCACCTGAAGCTGAGTTAAGGACTAGGTGTTTGTAAATGAATCCAGATCTGCTACATCCCCGATCCTGGCTTGCTCCTAAAGTCTGGTCAGGGTGTACTGAGGGCTCCTACACCAGATTTCATACTATATTTGTTTTTTTGTTTTGTTTTTTGAAACAGGATTTCTCTGTGTAGCCTTGGCTGGTCTCGAACTCGGAGATCCATCTGTGGCAGCTGCCCAAGTGCTGGATTAAAGCTGTGCACCACTTCTACTGGTAAGTCACCGCATCATGCTGGATTTTGAGATTCTAGGAATAAAAAGTCCAAACCAACTGAATCCATGTGCTGTGCCAAGTGATGCTGTCAAGATAGAAGCAAAAAAATACAGCACCATTGGAATACACTGGGGAGAGTGAGGAACTCTGGGATTCTGAATGTGTCAGGCAAGTAAGGAGGGAGAATATGTCAGAGGTGGGAAAAGCACAGTGGGAGCAAAGTGTGGCAAGTGGTGGGTATATTCTTGGCATGGAGGATGATACTAAGACCCTGCTTCATCTGGCAGCCATATCTTTAGTGACATAGGTGGACAAGCACAAAGGTCCAACTTTTACAGTGTGGCCACTAGGGGGCAGGGCAGACGGGATGAGGCAGAAGTTGGGAACAAAGCCTGGGTAAGAGTGTGATCTTGGTTCCACCAAGCCCAAAAGGAAATCATATCAACAGCTAACAACCACACAAACAGTTCAGGAATTCTATTTCTTTGGGGGGAAGGTAACTTTGATAAAAAAAAAAAAGATTTGTGGGAAGCAAAACTGGGGCTGACTTCAAGAAGCTCGGAGATTAAAAATTCCTCCCAGCTTTTCAGAGAGGAAACAGATTATGCCCATTCACAGGTCTGAATGGTGCCATTCACAAGATGTTTGGTTAGACATTCTTTTGGAGGACTCTTTCCCCTGGCTCCAAGCATGTTCAGTCAGTGGGCCACTAGACATTGAATGAGGACCTTCATAGGGGTGGGGACGGTGTGGCTGGAAAATCTGGGAAAACATTTGTTATCAGCCCTAGGATGGTCAGATATTAATAGCCATGACATTATTACATCAAGCCATGTATGAAAAGGACATACCACTATGTTCTGAGAGACCACTTTACATCGCTTCGAGTGGCCCAATGTAGATTTCCACTAAGCTGAGAGATTTAGCTTTTCTTTCTTTAGCATCCCACTCTGTAACATCAGTAAAGCAGAACTATTTTGGTTATCTTAAGGTAAGATCCTGGAGTAGTTTGCTGGCCCCTGGTCCTCCTCAAACAACCAGTCTGAAGTCAGTCAAATCCAACTCCAAACCTGCAACCTTGTCTTTGAGTGGTCATCTACCTGCTCTAGCTCCTGCTGCTTTCCAAACTAGATCTAACATATGGAGCTTTCTCAGGCTGCAGCTTCTGGCATCAGATTCATGCTTTTAAAAGAGTCATCTACTTCCACGGTGAGCATGGACACACCTTCATGGCTGACCACTAACTTCAGGCTAAGGCTATTCTGATCAACTTGTCTTCAAAACTCCTGTCATTAGAATTTTCACATGATCTCATTTCTGGTAGGTATCACATTTCCAGATGGGAAAATGAGGCTCAAGTCTTGCCCAAGGTCAGATGGCCTGTCAGCAACAGCAGGGCTGCTCCCCTGTGGATTCAATTGCTCACCATTGTTGCAGACACTGTGACTCAGGCTCATGGGGGCAAGAGTCTCCCCAGTATGCTGAAAGGGAGAGTTCTAAATTCTGGATATGGTAGTCTGTCTCTCAGAAGAGTCTGTGGTCCCTGCACTATACCTACTGGGAAAGTCTAGATGGTCTTCATTAGCCAAGAGCCAAAAGGGAAAAGATGTGTGCACTTACCTAATTTCCAAAGCCCCACTCTGACTCCAGATTCCAGAAAGAAAGGGCATTTCAGACCCAGACTGTCAGAGATAATGGGAGAACCCTTTGATGTGGACCTGGCTTTATTCTACGGTGTAAGCCTTACCCCAGATTGGATGCTAGTCTGTCACCTACAAAATGTAAACTTGAGACAGGTAAACACAGAATAGTTTAGTGGCCTGTGACCCTATTTGATTTTGATGTATGCATACCTCTCTTGTAGCAATGCAGTTAGCAGCCTAGCTTATTAACCTGCGTGTACAATACACACATCCCCTCTCTGAACACTCTCCTAAAACCTCAGAACCTCCTCAGATCCCTACCTGCATGATATCAGACTACATGTACCCCCCTCTCTAAACAGTAGTATAAATTTCTCTGCCTTGTGCAGTTATCAAATTTAGAGTTTCTATACAAGTGTATTCCTAATGTACCCAGGTAGGAAGGAAGAACATAAGAGCTGATCTGGCCTAAACTGGTTTTGACTGCATAAAGCAAATTTGTCCAAGTAATCTTTTAGGAAGAACCACCTATTTACTATCTTATGGCAATGTATAATGTATAATTGGGTATGCATATTATACTATTAAAATCTGATGCATTATGAGAAGAGACATGTACAGTAGAAAAATTATATGACCTTACCTATCAATCAAAACAGAGCCACCCAAACTATACCCCTTAGTAACCAGTTCCTCCTTTGCTTGAACCCCATAAGAGGAAGCCTAAAGCAATAACTGGGGCTCCCGAGTGTCCTTCATACTCATGTGGCCTACTGTCAGTCTTGACAGTGTTATTCCTCTTTAAACTGCACTATGGCTTTGCTCCAGATAAGTTATCTTGCTATTTTCGGCAAATCTGTGTGAGCCCTGATTTTCAGTTAGATAAGAGGTCAAGAATCTGGAAACACCTGGCCCAGACCCTGTCCACTGGTAACAAACTTGGCTTTATGACAGGAAAGGCTTTCCCAGTTCTAACTCAGCAGACCCCATCTGGGGCTGTACATCTGCCTTTGGGAATGTCAGGTCAAGCTTTGGGGGGGAAGGAGGCAAAGTCCCATTATTTAGGTGTCCTGCCCTCCTGGAATAACATTACTACAAGATATCTGTGAGTTCTGAGAGAACTAAAGTCATCTGAGAGAATGCTGGACAGAGAGTGGCTTAGGGTGGGGGAACAGCCCTTAAGGGCACAAGGCATCTTACACAACAGTCAGATCACATAACCACCACTGGTGCATGGCATTCTGACCATCTACAGATGCAGTGACATGCTCAGGGCCCAAGCAGCAAAAAAGAAATTTGAGTCAAGGCAGCCTGATTCTTTGCACCATGCTGCTCTAGTCTGATACCCCCTGTCTTATTAGGGTTTCTATTTCTGTGAAGAGACACCATGACCACAGCAATTCTTATAAAGGAAAACATTTAATTGAGGTAGCGGCTTACAGTTTCAGAGGTTTAGCCCATTATCATCTTGGTGGCTGGGAATATGGCAGCATGCAGGCGGACATGGTGCTGGCTATAACTTCATTCATCAGAAGGCAACAGGAAGTAGTCTGAGACACTGGGCATGGCTTGAGCATATATGAGACCTCAAAGCCTGCATCAGTGGTGACACACTTCCTCCAACAAGACCACACCTACTCCAACAAGGCCACATCTAATAGTACTACTCCCTTTGGGAGCCATTTTGTTTCAAACCACAACTGCTGTCTCAGGATTAATGGAAAAGCAATGTTCTTTCTCACCCTGTTTGTTTTCTTTACAAGTCATCAAGTGGTTAGGACCAAGTGCTCGCCACATTTTCTCCCTTTGAGACTCAGTTTTCCTCACTGTGGGATGGGGCACTGCTAAATAACAATGAAATAAAACTACAGTATGGAACAAGGAGGGAGTCTGATTTCATGTAGCTTCCTGGTCAAGCAGTTCTCCAGCCTCTCAGAATCAAAGCTCTTCTCTATAACCAACATTTTGAACTGTATTATTACCCTAAAATGCAACTCAGGGATTATACAATTGCTCTACATAGATGAAAAAAATCTGGGAAGTATCTTAAGTGTTCTGTAAAGGGAGGCAGAGAAGTGGCCTTAATAAAGCGTCCACTGCATATGTAAAAGGTCAGACACACCTACAGCAGGAGACAGAATCAGAGAGGTGCTTGCACCTGCCTACAGACTCTGAGGAAATGTGGCTGCCACAGAGAGATTTGTTACAGGAAAGTCATCTGGATGACAAAAATATCACAGCCACAATGCTAGAGATAGGGTTTTCCAAAACAGAAAACAACTCTCAGTTAAGTTACAAACAGGATCAAACATAACTTCCTTTGATATATGCCATAGTTATAGTCCTAGAATATGTAGTACATTCTAGAACTGTTCAAAAATAGTCCTTTTTGTTTCTTAAAACAAAGTTCTGGCTCAAGAAATTAAAAATCTGGGGAGGGAGGGGCAAAAAATCAAAAAACTAAGACAGTCTCCTGCTTCTGGAGGATGTCTGAGGTAGAGAGGGAAACTGAGCAGGACAGAGTGTAGAACAGTGGTCAACATCTCTCCTTGCTTGGGGGCTAGGCAGACCAACAATGCAAGCAGAGACAGTCTGAATGCTTTCTGGAAGTAGATCAGCAGTTCAAGAGTCAGCAACAAGACAGACACTGACCCTAAAGTCCACCTCATTCTCCTGCAAGGGACTGGAATGACAGCATGAACCAGCCTTGCTGGCCTACCTGAGATCTGATCTTTAATATGAGAAGCCCACCAATGGCTGCAGCATAGGCACAGCTCAACAATCTGGAGTTGTACCTTCCCTGACGCCTGGAAGCACAGCTGTAAAAGCACTGGATTCCAAACCAGAATACCTAACCTTAACTCTCAACTCCAAACAAGATTTGGCCTCACAGATCTCAGAACCCTTTCTAAAAAAATATGTATCACAGTAGGCTGTCCTAAGTGCTTTAGAGTTTAAGGACAAACCCCTCTATACCCCAATTAGTCTTTTTGGGGGTTCTTGGCCCCTCACCTCAACTAGGCTTCTTGGTTGGTGAGAACCATTTCTCAGGAAGAGCAGGAAAAGGCCACCTGAATAAGTGGCCTGGGGAAAAATAAAAAGTATTGGCTTTGAAGAGAAAGTCTAAGTATTAACTATTTCCATAATTACATGTACCTAGGCCAGAGAACTTTCTCTCTCCAAGTCCTACCTGAGCCTAAGTGCCATCTGTGGCCATCACACCATGCCTTGTCATATGGTACCCAGGAAAGTTGGGTCACATGGTCTGTAGGGCATGCTCCGTAGTTAGCAGGAGACACAGATGGCAGCCACCAAAGTTAGGCTGTAGCACTCTTTCCACTAGTGGGAGCTTCCAGAGCAACCCACACAGGGATCTTGACTTCCTTAACACTGAAGGGAGTGACATTAGAGCCAAATAGCCCTTTCCACCTCAGATAACTTCTAGATATCAACATCTATAGAAAAAGCCTCAGTAAGCCCCCACCTCCCCAGGACAATCCCTGAACTCAAGAGTTGTGTTCTCCAGAACTGTGAGAGCTTCTGCTAGCTCTAAGATACCTTACCTCTTCATAGGCAATGGGAAACACTCCGTAACTGTTACTTTAACTATTTTGTACCTGCTAAATTGACTTTAGTTTCCCTGGGTTAGGCCTGAAGTTGAAGACTGGGTATCCAAAAATCACTGAAACAAGAAGCTAGATCCAGTAGGTACCTGGTAAAAAAAAAAAACATCAGCAAAGTAGCTTTGTCAAGGGTCAAATGTCTGAGAATCTCTTCCATGGAGAATTCAGACAGTAAAAAAAATACTATTCTACTATACTTTGACCTCTTCCAGAATAATGTGAAGAATCATGAGTTAATAGTGGTTTTCAAGTCAGACACTGAGATGCACGCCTGCAATCCTACCACTCAGGAAAATGAGATAGGGAGATTGCAAGTCAAGCCTAGGCTACACAGAAAACCTTGTCTTTAAAACAGAACAAAACACTAAAACAAAGCTGGACAAGATAGCGCTCACTTGTAATTCCAGTATTCCAGAAGCAAAGGCAAGAGGATCAGGGGTTAAGGTCATCCTTGGCTTTAGAGGACCCTGTCTCAGAAAAAAAACCCACAAAACTAAACAAGATAAAACAAAAACAAGCTAGTACATCTCACTGTGGACAGAAAGAATCAAATAAAAGAAATCATTTGAGGAACAAATGTTTGCTTTTTAGCACCCAGAAAACAAAACTATGCAAACAACTTGGTTCCAGTGTTGAGTTTCAGCAGTTATGGTTATGGGATTTCTGAGCAGTTACTTCCTCTCTGAGCTTTGGCTTTCTGGTCCAGAAAGCAGGGAAGGCATCTGAGATAACATATCCCAGGGATATGGTGAGAGTTAACCAAGAGCCTGAAGACACAAAGACATGCTTTGATTTTGGGGGTGGGCAAATATAGCTTACTTTAAATGGGACAGCTAAGTGGCCTGTGCCTGCAGGCCTGGGAAGACCCCAAGTCCATACCAGTGTCTATCCACATACTGAGGGGTAGGAAAAGCTGATCAACACTCACCTGTGGTGACGGAGGTCTACAGGAGACCTCAGAAGGTCACAGGAACCAGACACCTTAGAAGAAAAGATTCCCAAGGGGGAACGAAAGGGGTATGTCTGTTTATGGGGTGCTAGATGCCACCCTAAACCTGGGATCCTTCACAATTTTGGGACTCAAGATGTCATGCTACAAGCAACTATACAATCCATACAATTTGGGCAATCAGTTGTACACAGAGCAAACAACTGTATAATCAGAAGTTCAAAATCTGTCAAAACAACTCTGCAGTATTGAACGCTATGTGACTGCTGAAGCCTTTGGGTCAAGGGTACCTTTCTTTCAGGTTTGGTAAGTACTGGGGAGTTGCATGTAAGCACCGTAGATACATGTTTCACATTTGTGCATGACACATTAGCTGCTGAGAAAGCTCAGTCAGCAGTAACCACTATCAATGCTAACCAGGCACACTAACTCTGTATCTACACACCCAAACTGGCAGGCTCCATTCCAGCATCAACAAGACCGTTGTTGGTTCAGTCTTCTGGGGATGTAGGCCTGTGTTAGAATTGACACCATGTGACCCAAATAAGCTATTCCCTTGTGATAGTTCACCACTACAATACTTGGAAACGAGGCAGAGCCTAGTCTACAGAGCTAGTTCCAGGATAGCCAGAGCTGTTACACAGAGAAACCCAGTCTAAANAAAAAGCTGGGCAGTGGTAGCGTACACCTTTAATCCCAGCACTCAGAAGGCAGGGGGATCTCTGTGAGTACAAGGCCAGCCTAGTCTACAAGAGCTAGTTCTAGGATAGGCTCCAAAGCTACAGAGAAATCCTGTCTTGAAAAAGATATACAAAAAATTAAAAAAATCAAAACAAACATAAAAGGCCAATGCCATTCCTGGTAAGCTCTCCAGCTGCCCTGTGCCTATTCTCCAATGCCATGCCATGCCGCCTGCCTGCCTACTGCATGTTCCCAAACCCCATCACAATGGTTATGGCCTCTAACCCCCTGAAACTGTAAGGCTATAAACTTCTATAAGCTGCCTTGGTCATGGTGTCTTAGCACAACAAGAGAAGACTCACACATGACTCACAGAACCTCACTCCATATAGTCTTCTTAGCTCACAAAATCTCTTGCAGTGTTTAAGCTGGGCCCAAAGCACCAATATATCAGGCTCAGTATATGTTTAAATGTCATCTCCCTTTAGCATCATGGGCACCTGTCTCCTTACTTCTGAGTTTTGGTAGTGGGGGTAGCAGCAGTGGGGGTAGCAGCAGTGGTGGTGGCTGCAGGCAGTAGCAACAGCAGTAACATAATACACATGCTGAATCAAGAGATGACAACCATATAGCTAATTTAAATGTAAAAGCAACTCTCCTTGTCTGCATTTGTAGACAGAGATGCTGAGGCCCAGGAACCTTCAGTAAGTTGCTAAATGGTTTCTTGACTGGGAATGCAGTAAACGAGAGCTCAAACCAAGTAAAGTGGCTCCACGCCTGGTTCATAACCACCGTGCACTGCCATCACTGTGTTCTACCACCACTGTGCTCTACCAAGGTTAAGATGCCTGCCAACTGTAGGACCAACTGAGGCCAGCAATACACCCTCATTGGGAAAGCTCAGGTCCTTCCTCAAAGTTGTCAAGTTTGGTGCTCTGCTGTAACTCCTCGATTCTGGTACTTTTGCTAGTCCCACTCCCAAGCCTTACAGGGCCCAACTTGTCAACTTGTCATGCTTCCAGTTTCATCTAGCTGCTCTGCACCTGCACCCAGGCCCCAGACAAACTGCATTGTGGGGGTTTTTTTCTTTTGACACATGCAAGCTCTCCCACCTCTACCTCTGCAACAGTAACTCCCTCCTCAACACACCCTGCTGAGTGTAATCCTTGTTCCTTTGAGCTTCAGCTCACATGTCACCACTGCTGTCAGGGCCTCTCTTACAGCCCAGATGGGCAGTTACTTGTTTTCTTTTGTAGTCCCCAAGTACTTTGCACACATTTTATTCCAGCACTCACTGTAGAACATTAAAGTTAGCTATTTCTGAATCTGTGAACTCTAAATTCTAAAGTGGGTAGGACTCCATTCACTTCTTATCTATTCTGCCATGTCAGGTATGTGTTCTGGAACATAGCAGTTGGATGGCTAACATACAACACATCTCACAGAGGGCTTCAGGAGCACATTAGTACAAACCTGCATTTCACAAATAGCACATTAATCCCCCTTCCTTATTCTTAGTCATTACTGTGAACCTCAAGTCAAGTAACAGGTTTTTGACGGTCTACATCATGTCAATAAATGAAGTAGCAATGTCAGGATGCTAGACAACCAGAGCTGGGACACAGACAGAACAAGAGAGCGCCTCAGCATCCAGTAAAGACAAAGTCCTGCTTACCTCCTTCTTGGGAATTCATGATGTTCAGGGCAAAGAGCATTGCATTGGAGAAAGTGGTTGCCTCTTCCTTACTTGCAAAGTTTAAGCCATAGACCTGACGGGCATCTCGCCACTGATGGAAGGTGGGTGTTGCCTGATTGTACTTCAGCCCTTTCACGATTGAATAATTGATCACAACCTGGAGGAGAAAAGAGAGAAATACGTGTAAATAAATTAAATGTAAGTGAGCTGGAGGGAGCTGCCATGGGGCAAAGATACTGTATCCTTTCAACCATGGGTAGTGTGGGGGATAGGGCTCACAGGAGGGAAAAGGTAATCAGGTATTTCAGGCTATAATTGAACAGCTGAAAAACTTGTTATTTCACTTAACTAGGTCTGAACTGGGAGTAAAATTCCCCAGTTGGGTTCTGGTCCAAACCCTGTCTCTTGGCTGTGCCACTTAGGGAATCAATGCTGTTTTCTAAGGTTCAGTTTCTCCAACAATAAGATGAAGGTACTAATGCTGCCTTATTGACCTTGTGGGGATTCTGAAAGGATCTCCTGGTGCCAGCTATATCTTAGCTACACTTGATCCATATCTTCTAGATATGAAGCTCCTTAAGGGTAACAGTCTTCTGCAGTTTCATTTCAATTTCCCACAGCCCTTATCAGTGTTCAGAATTCATAATAAACAAGTTCTATTTTCAATGATGACTTGTAGAAATATATTACACACACATACAGCCTCACAGCTATTTTTGTTATTAATCACCAACAGACATAACTGGTGTAGGAGGTTCTTTTGTTTGTGTGTTGCTTTCATTGGTTGAATAAAGAGACTGCCTTGGCCTTTTGATAGGGCAGACTTAGGTGGAGTAGACAGAACAGAATGCTGGGAAGAAGGGAAGTGTGGCAGACGCCATGAATCTCTGGCCCGAGACGGACATAGGTTAGAATCTTGCCAGTAAGCCACAGTCACGTGGTGACATACAGATTATTAGAAATAGGTTGAATCAAGATGTGAGAGTTACCCAATAAGAGGCGAGAGCTAATGGGCCAGGCAGTAATTTAATTAATACAGTTTT
>LOJH01014205.1:0-13887 GCA_001685095.1 Ellobius talpinus | reverse complement strand
TTTCTTTCTTTCTTTCTTTCTTTCTTTCTTTCTTTCTTTCTTTCTTTCAAATTATGTGGGATAAACTGGGTTTACGACTTCTCAGATCACCTATCATTTGAGAATAATAAATTTTCTGGACACTGGTCAAAGAACTTCTTTATGTTGCTGAATTGCTAGCTAGAGGCCCAATACATCTTTCTTGGTGAGACTCACCTTGGTAAAGTGAAAAATGTCATTGTGGGTCAGCCTCAAGTTTTATCCAACTCAGAATTCTTGCTCCAGCCACGGGCATAAGGAAATTAAATTAGAGAGAATATGGGAAGATTTCTCCATTATTTATCAAATAATGTTGTATTTGAGTCAAAATAATTAGCTTTATTTCTATGTGAACAAAGCTTCAGGCCCCAATCAAGATGTTAACTGTACCAACAGAGCTAGTAAATGAGATATTTCATTTTTTCAGTTGTGTTTCAAAGAAAAATGCCAGAAACCAAAATAAACCCCAACCTCAGTTTTCTTTATGTTGACTTTAGCTGTTCTCAAGTTTTCACATTCTGGTTGCCATTACCTAAGAAAATTAGTTTTGTTGATTCTTCTCCCTTCTGTTCCTTTTCTCACTTGAATGTATTTTGTGTTTTACTGTGGGCCTGGTGATTTCAGAGGTTCTGAGGGAGTATTTAAAGAAGACTAAAAAGGTGAAGATGTTAATCTTCATTTCTACCAGCTCAATTGTTGGTGAAATCATAACAAATTATTATTTAGAGCTAGACACTGACACCTGTTAGTCTTTCAGTCAGATACTATCTGCAAAACTCGTGTCTTCCTTGGAATGTTGGAAGGCTTATTTTACAATATACTAACATAGGTCATTTAGAATTGCAATTCAGACTTAGGTCTGATCGCCTCTGTAGTTCACACATCTTTTACATCAAAACTGGACAAGGAGAAAGCACAGGAGCACATTTTCCCCTTTACTAAACATAGATTTTTTTAAATCATACAATGCAATATGTATAGAGTTTCCTCTCCTTCTCCTCCCAACTTCTCCCCACCTCCTCTCTCATCTCTGTGTACCCACGTTCTCTCATTAAAAAAGAACAGGTGCCTAAGAAATAACAACAAAACATAACAAAATAAAATATAATAGGATAAAACAAAAACCATCATATCAAAGTTGAACAAGTAAACAGAAAAATAAAAGAGCCGCAAGAGAAAGGATAAGTATCAGAGACCCAATTGTTTACACATTTGGGCATCCTATAAAACTACTAAACTGAAAGCTATAGCATACATGCAAAGGACCTGGTGTAGACCCGTGCTTTTAACTTCAGTCTCCACAAGTTCATATGAGCTTTACTCAGACGTTTTATAGGAACTTGGTCTTCTGGTGTCCTCTGCCCCTTCTGTATCCCCCACTTCTTCTGTATCCCCCACTCCTTCTGTATCCCCCACTCCTTCTGTATCCCCCACTCCTTCTATCTCCTCTTCTGAGTGTTTCCCTAAACTCCGAGGGGAGGGATTTGGTTGAGACATCTTGTTTAAAGCTGTGTGTTTTAAGGTCTCTCTCTCTCTGCAAAATGTCTGTCTGAGTGTTTTTGCATCTGTCCCCATCTGCTGCAGGAGGATGCCTCTCTGATGATGGTTGAATAAAGCACTGATCTATGAGTATAGCAAACTATTATAAGGAATAATTATTATTATTATTATTTTTTTTAGATCAGTAGTATTCGGTTTTACCCTAGGTCTCTGGGATATCTAGTCTCCGGTTCTTGGTCACTCATGCAATGTTATATATGGGTTTCATCTCATGGAGTGGGCCTTAATTCAATTCAGACATCAGTTGGTTACTCCCACAAGGTTTGTGGCACCATTGCCCTAGCATACTTCGAATACATCAAAGATTGCAGATGACAGATTTTTTGGTTGGGTTGGTGTTTATTCTTCTCTTTTGGTAACCTTCAGAGCACCTTTCCATGTCATAGACACTGAAACATAGGGGTGAAGGTTCTGTGTAGGAACTAGATCAACGTCTCCATATTTGATGAGTTGTGTGAGTATTGTCTTCAGCAGTGGGTCTTGTTCTCAGTTTGTGGAGAACAAGCCATTTTCTTGGCAACAGCCTAGGCTGTTTGGGGATGTCCATTAGACCCTTTGGTTAAGAACTCAATTTGATGAAAGCTAGTACTGGTATTGGAAGCTTCATAGATGACAAGAGATGGCCATTTGGGGTTCCGTCTTATTTGGAAATTTTATTAGGATCACCTTCATATATTATGTGAAGTTTCTACTGCACTAGGTTTCTATACTGCCCCTCAAATGCTCTTCAATTCTATCTGTTTCTCCCCTTGCTCCTTCCCTTTTCCCACCTGATCCTTCCATGCTTACTCCCCACCCTCTACAGTCTACCTATAAAATCTATTCTATTTCTCCCTCCCAGGGAGATCCCTGTGTGCCCCTTAGTCCCTTCCTCTATGCCTAACATTCTTGGGTCTATGGATTATTGCATGGTTATCATTTATTTAATAGCTAATATCCAGATATAAGCAACATATTTATCTCTCTGGGTCTTTGTTACCTCACTCATGATGTTTTTTTTTTCTAGTTAACAGCCATTTGCCTACAAATTTCATCATGCCATTTTTTTTAAAGAGCTGAGTAATACTCCATTGTGTATTTTCTTTATCCATTCTTCTACTGAGGGACATCTAGGTTGTTCTCAGTTTCTGGCTATTATGAATAGAGTAATAATGAATATCATTGAGGAAGTAAGTGTCCCTGTGGTAGAATCAACATTCTTTGGGTATATGCTTGAGTAGTACACCTGGATCTTGAGATAGAGCAAATCTCATCTTTCTGAGGAACTACCATACTAAGTTTCATAGTAGCTGTACAAGTTTGCACACCCACCAGTAACAGAGGACTGTTCCCCTTGTTCCACATCCTTGCCAGCATGAAGTGTCACTTGTGTTATTGAACTTAACCATTCTGACAGGTGCAAGGTGGAATTTGAAAGTGGTTTTGATTTGCATTTCTCTGATGACTAAAAACAGATCTGCTGATCAAAGGAATTGAATTGAAGAACCAGACATAAACCCACACATCTATGGACACTTGATTTTTGATAAAGAAGTCAGAAATTCACACTGGAAAAGCAAAAACAAAACCAAGACACAGTTTCTTTAACAAATGGCTAGCATTTGTATTCATTTGGTTTGATTTCTCTAGTGGCTAAAGATGTGGAACATTTCTTTGTTTCTCAGTCATTTGACTTTCCTCTTTTGAGAATTCTCTCTTTAGATCTGTATGCCATTTCTAAATTTGGTTATTTGGTTTATTGGTATCAAGTTTCCTGAATTCTTTATGTATTTTGTATATTGACCCTCTATCACATGTGAAGTTGGTAAAACTATTTTCTCATTCCTTAGGCTGCTGTTTTGTGGGAATGGCAGCATCCTTTGCCATATAGAAGCTTTTTCGGTTTCATGAGGTCACATTTATTAATTGTTGATCTTAGTGCTTGCATTTAGCTGTGTTCTGTTCAAGAAGTCTTCTCCTGTGCCAATGAGTTCAAGGTTATTCCCCACTTTCTCGTTTATCAGATTCAGTGTATCTGCTTTTACGTTGAGGTCTTTGATCCATTTGAAGTTGATTTTTATGCTGGGTAATAAGTATGCATTCTTCTATATTCTGACATCCAGTTTGGCCAGCACCATTTGTTGAAGATACTTTATTATTTGTTGTTATTTTTGCTTTGTTTGTTTTTGTTTTTCAAAGTGTATTTCTGTCATAAAAAATCAGGTGCTCATATATGTGTGGGTTTATGTCTGGTTCTTCAATTAGATTCCATTGATTAATGTGGCTGTTTTCATGCCAATACCATGCAGTTTTTATAACTATAGTTTTGTAGGCACTTGAGATCAGGAATGGTGAGAGCTTCCTCAGTTCTTTTATTTTTCAGGATTGGTTTAGCTTGTGTGTGTGTGTGTGTGTGTGTGTGTGTGTGTTTATATGAAGTTGAACATTGTTCTTTCAAGTTCTATGAAGAATTCTGTTGGAATTTTGATGGGGATTACATTGAATCTGTAGATTTTTTTGGTAGGCTGGCCATTTTTATTATGCTAATCCTACCAATCCATGAGAATGGGAGATCTTTCTACCTTCTAATATCTTCTTCAGTTTCTTTCTTCAAAGACTTAAGGTTCTTGTCATCCAACATTTCACTTGTTTTTTTAGAGTTACCCAAAGATATTTTATATTATTTGTGCCTTTTGTGAAGGATGTTGCTTCCCTGATTTTTTTCTCAGCCTTTTCATCATTTGTGTATAGGAGGCCTACTGATTTTTTTGAGTTTATCTTATATCCAGCCATATAGCTAAAGGTGTTTATCAGTTATTGGGGTCCAATGGTAGAATTTTTGGGATCATTTATATATACTATAATATCATCTGCAAATAGTGATACTTTTCTTCTTTTCCATTTTGTATCCCCTTGATTTCTTTTACTTGTCTTATTGCTATAGCTAGAACTTTGAGTAGGATATTGAATAGATATGAAAAGTGTAGGCAGCCTTCTCTTGCTCCTGATTTTGGTGGAATTACTTTGGGTTTCTCTCCATTTAATTTGACGTTGGCTGTCAGCTTGCTATATATCGCATTTATTACATTTAGGTATGTTCCTTATATCCCTTATCTCTCCAAGACTTTTGTCATGATGGGGTGTTGAATTTTGCCGAAGGACTTTTCTGCATGTAATGAGATGACTATGTTTTTTTTTCAGCTTACTAATCTAGTGGATTACAATTATTGATGTTCATATACTGAATCCTCCTGCATCTCTGGGATGAAGCCTATTTGATCTTTTTTGTGTATTTTTGGATTCTATTTTGCAAGTATTTTATTAGGCATTTTTATATACATGTTCATAAAGGAAATTGGCCTTTAGCTTTCCTTCTTTGTTGGAGCTTTGTGTGGTTTAGGTATTAGAGTAACTATGGCCTCATAGAACGAATTGGGACAGGACCATATTTTAGCGGTAGCTGAACTGCTTAAATCTGAGTTATAATACTATTATCTTAAACTACTTAAGTATTATGATCTTAATCACTTTTTTGCTGTGTAATAGATTTTTTTCCATTTTCTGATCTTTCCCTCTTGATTAAACATCTAGTTCCAAGGAGCTTCTGCTGTGGGACAGTGGTCTGTACCCTGTCAATTGTATTTTTAATAAAGTGCTGATTGGCCAGTAGCCAGACAGGAAGTATAGTTGGGGCAACCAGGCAGGAAGTAGAGGCAGAGCAATGAGAACAGGAGAATTTTGGGAAGAGGAAAGACTCAGTCTACAGTCATCATACAGACACAGAGGAAGCAAGATGTGACTGCCTCGCCAAAAAAAAACCCAAAAAACCCCCCCAAAAAACCAAGCTACATGGCTAACACAGATGAGAATTATGGGCTAATATAAGTCATAAGAGTTAATAAGAAGCCTGAACTACTAGGGCAACCAGTTTATAATTAATGTAGACCTCTGTGTGTTTGTTTGGGACTAAATGGCTGTGGGACCTGGTGGGACAGAAACATCAGTCAACAAGTTCAATCTAACATTGGTGAATTTGAACAAATACCACCACTTTATTGAACTTGCTGTGTCAGATAGATGGCATAGTGGGGGACTTTGATTTGGTCTCTCTGTGGTTATGTTTAAAAAAATCTAGACATTGAATCTTCAGTATATTGAAAATTTGAGTAGAAGCATAGGCATTCTTTAATCTTCAACCCTGAGTAAGAAACTAGTGTTTTCTGCATCACCAGGGCTCCATACACAGGAAGACTGCTTTCCTCTTGTTTGGCAGGGAGTGATGTGTACATTATCACACAGGGTATTTCTGGTCGGATTTTGCATCTTCAAGGAGCCAAGAAACATAGGACAAGTTCCTCAAATGGGGAAAGAAGTCCAGAAAGAAGTGTTTGAAGATGGCCGCACTTTGGGACGTTTGAGTTGCCACCTCCCAGAACATGATCGGCAGAACGGTCCTCCTGGTTCTAGGGATGCTGAGAAGCAATTAATGATACTGAAAAGCAGAGCATATGAATCAATTTCATCACTTCATACTCATCATTAATTATCTCCATTCACACATCTAAAAGTAATTACACATGAAGAAAAGAATTGGTGAATTTAAATAATAACTACTTTAAGGGAGCTGAGAAGGTTAATTTTATGTTAAGCCATTTGCCTCTGATAATTAGTTTGATGATACTGAAGTTCATATAAAATAAATGTGGTTGAAATATATTTAATTCAAATTAAAAATAAGAAATAATATGCTAGAATAAAGCAGTGGCGATTATATGTTCGATTTGAGAATAGAAGGAAGACTGACTTCAAAGGTGCTGCATGTGCACACATACACAGATAATAGTGATTCTTTTATTTAATTAGGGATTACTGAAAAATAACAAGCCTTGTTCTAAGAGAAAAGCCGGGAGGTGATTTATTAGGTCAATTTTCTTTTGATGTTAAAGCTTTTAGAGACCATCTCTGTACCAGATGAATAAAGACCTTCTACAATATAGAGCATCACCCTTGTGCAAGCAATGAATAGGAACGATACTTTTTATTTTTGATTCTATCTGTTTTAAATGTTGAGATATCTTATTCGCATAATAAGGAACTATGAAAGCTTGGGTATCATACCCTTTCGAGCCTGGTAGACCTCATCACTAAGTGCATGCATGGTGTAGTCTTCAGTAGGGCTAAAAATGTAAACACCTCTGCAAACAGATTTATCTTTGTTTTTTTTAAATTTCAGATTTTTAAAATTTTTTTGGTGTCATGTTATGTTATTTGATGTATATACATGTAGGAATAATGTCTTCATGGGTAGAGAGATTATTTTATTATTTATTAAAGCAGCATTCTTTCCTTATCTTTATTAACATTCTGCACCTTAGAGTAGGCTTTGTTTAATTTTTATGGTATTACAGTAGGTTTTGTATGCTTCCTATTTACATGGTGTAGTTCAGGACTATCTTCAGAATCAAACTGCCACCATCTTTAGTTCTGCTCATACAAAAGCATCATAGTTGAGGCTGTTAACTGTTTAACTTCCCTCATAGAAGGAACTAGCTGGAGGGTCATGGGACCCTCACTGTAGTATCCAGCCACCTCTCCCAACCAGTTGTATGTAATTCTGTCCTAATTGCATGTGGCCTAGTGGTCCTGGGAGAATGGCCAGAGGACATGGGTAGGGAAGGAAGCAAGAGGAAGGCATCATTCCTGCTGCGTGTAGACCTTCCAGGATCACTGCTTTAAGGTCATCTTTGCTCCTGCCCAGTAAGTAAGCCTAATAGATTCATCGGCTCCCTAGAGTTAACTCTGGTGGACTTTCACGTCAGTTTGCTGTTAGGAATTAGTGGGAAGGTTAGACACTGTTTATGTTTCCCTCAGGGAAGGGATTTTAGCAACATGTGGTCCTTCACAGTATTTTATTTTTGATATGTTGTGTCTTTATATTTAAAGTACATCCTTTTATGTCAACAAAGAATTAGTTGTTTTTCAAAACAGTTTGACACTATTTTTTAATTGGAGTATGTTTATTATTTTTAATTATACACATGCACATGGATATATAATAACTGGCCTGAATTTGACTTACTTGTTTACATACTTGGCTCATATACTCTTTGTTTCCTTGTTGTATTCCTTGTGTATTTTCTAGAATTTCACTTTAACCACTCTGTTTTTTTTCCTAACTCCCTTTGTGTTTCATTTCAGTGATCCCTTAAGGGATTGTAATACATGTCCTTAACACAACTTGCCTTGAACAGGTACCCTTCTTATATGAGAAACTTTCACGTGCCCCCTCAGAAGTCCACGTGCTAAGTTTTGGTGCAGGTGATGCTATTAGGAAGTAGTCGAATATTCCAAAGGTGAGTGGCAGTGGGAGGGGTTTTGGTTACTTGGGAAGGTGGCTGTAGAGCTTTTATTCTCTCCTTCCTCCCTCCTTACTCTCTTTTATTTTGGTCATGAGATAAGCAGTTTAGATAGATCACACATGCCTTCCATGGTGTTCATCCTCACCTCAAGTCTAGAGTAATGTGACAGCAGATCTTGGACCGGAACCTTTGTATGTAAGCATGGACCAGTATGCAGCTTTTATCACTGTTGGTTATTGCCAGGAAGCTAATGAGCTCCTCCTGACCTTTACTGTGGCAATATGTTTTATATGCCCGCATGTCCTACAGTTTACTTGGTAATGTTATTACTTTTGCTGTGAAGGGTCCTTTATTTTGCCTAGAAATTATTAAAGATATTTACCTACCATTCAGCATCACAAACGTTTCCCATATTACTTAGTTTTAAGAACAATTTACAACAGCAATGTGTGTTTGCCATTTGTCACTTCAGGAGTCACATATTTTTTCTTTCTCTTTTACAAGGTTGTAAACTATTTCACACAACATTGAATCTCATATTCTTTGGTCCCTCTTAGGCCAAATTCTCTAGAAAAATAAACCAAACTGAAAATTCTTGTTTGAGTAATTTGTTAAAGGAGTACACTTTATCGACTCTGAAAATATGAGACAATGAAAAAACAAAAAGAGAAAAAAATAGGATCATTAAGACTTCCTCTCATGAGTTTTAAAGTCTGAATTATTTCCCACGCAGTGTTTGTTCCATAACTATGTGTGCATGCTTGTATATCTAGATTCATGTGTGTGTGTGTGTGTGTGTGTGTGTGTGTGTGTGTGTGCAGTTTCAGGATTTATTGGCCTTACATAGAATGTATTTCTTCGTTCAAATATTCTCTGAGCTATTTTGAACTAATCATCTGACACATAAATACAAATTCAACTTAAACAATTCCATCCATTTGGAAGGGGAGTACTGACTTATAATTATACTCTGTCCTTCCTCTTTATTTCAAAAAACACAAGGAACTATTAGAAACAAAAATAATGAGTAAAGAATGTTTCATTTTCTTTTTCAAAATAGAATAATTTCCCAGAAGTTGCATTTTCAAAGTGCAGTGTCAACAATTTTTCTCTAATCTTTTATATAGTTGTCTCTATAGAATTTGGGTTCCCAGCTTTAATCTTCCAGGATAAATGGAGGTAGGTAGGCACTTCAAAAATTTGTTTCCTCAAAGAAAGTTTCAGTGGAGTGATAATGTCAGAATTCAAATGTCAGGGATTTAGGAATCAAACATAGCAAGGAATATTTTCTGTGTTCTTAGTGAGACACTGTTCAGAGTACATTCTATACGTGGAGTGTTAGAACTTCCACACCTCAGAGAAGATGTTACCTCTACTATCTCCTCCCACCAGAGAGGAAGTTGACATTCAGAGAAATGTACAAACTTGCCATCTTTTGTATCTGGGCTATTAAATCCAGGCATCTGGCTTCAGAGTCCATACCATTCAGATAGGCTATTGGGTCTCATTGGTACATGGGTGGAGGCTGTATCTTAAAAAGTATAGATGTAAAATAAAAGTCAAGATGTATGTGAGTTGAAGAGAATTAAAAGATTTCTTTGATAATGGGAGTTTTTTTGTTTAAATCATCTCTCTATGCTCACAAGAGAAAGCTATTAGAGTCTAAGCAGAAAAAAACCCAATATTATTTGGGCAAGTGTAACAACACTGACTTCAGACAAAACTCGCCTTGGTAACAAAGAGAAATGCTTTTAATTTGAGGAGGAGGGTGCAAAGATGGGCCTACTACCAAAATTTGTGAAGGAATATGGGAAAGAAACAGAAGAAAATCAGAAGCATTAGGATCATCTACTGCACTTTTCCCCAACCTGTGGGTCATGACCCCCTTGGGGTCATATATAGAATATTCTGCATATCAGATATTTACATTACTTTTCATAGCAGTAGCTAAAATACAGTTATGAAGTAGCAATGAAATAATTTATGGTTGGGAGTCACCACAACATAAGGAACTTTGTTAAAGGGTCACAGCATCAGGAGTGTTGAGAACCACTGATCTATTGAGAAAGGAATAAACGGCTATCAGCGGAGTGGAGCAGGAGTGGAATGTTGGCTTTATAGATGAGCTGCCAGATGAGACGGATATGTGTTGTTAGGAGGTGGATGGCACATCTGAGCAGAGCCTAAAGTGTACATGGGTTTGAAATCCACGTGTGTCGAGTCTGACGGTTGTGCTATTATTCCTTATGCACTATCTACTGTGGAAATGTGTGATGGTCCAACATTTTATGTTATTCTGCAGAGGAAATGGGGTTCGGTTGCTTAGTCAAAGGCTGTGTTAGACGTTGTGAAGGGTTTTGCAAATGAGATTAGCACCTGCATTCAGTTTATTGCCCTGCACACGGTGGATGGATTTTATGTAATCACTTGAAAGCATTAAGACAAAACCAGTTTTTTCCAGAAAAGGAAGTTCTTCATTGAGATTAAGACATAGAAATTCTGGAATCTCAAGGCTCTAGTTTACAGGCTAGCTCTATCAGTCTTAGACTCAACATTGTGGGACCAGTGTTTGAATTACTTTCTAACTTGCTGGCTTGCACTATGAATTTAGATTGGCGAGTACGCAGAGTTGCATGATCAGTTTCATAAGTGTCTATGTATGTATGTATCAATCTGCCTATCACCGTCGTCATTATCATCAATTATAATTAACTTTTGTTATTTATGCCTCTCTGAAGAACCTGGTTGGTACAGAGGAGTAGGCACTTCTCAACCTTCTTACAACTTTTTTGTGCACTTATCACTTTATTAGTACCTGTGGCACCGTTAATAAAATCCCAGAGACAGAAACTGGGGCTCAACCTGCAGGTCAGAGAACCAAAACAGCCAGCCACTGGCTCTTACCTCTACCTCAGTCCAAAATGGCGATCCTGTATGAATGAGACTGTGTGAGAGCTGTCTACTCCTGTATTCTTCTCTAAGGCTGGGATTAAAGGCGTGCACCACTACTGCCCAGTTTCTATGACAAATTTATGTGGCTACTGGGATTAAAGGTGCATGTCACCACTGCCTGGTTTGTAAGGTTGACCAGTGTGGCTGTTTTACTCTCTGATCTTCAGGCAACCTTTATTTATGAAAATGCAAATGAAATATCACTACAAGTACCCACCTGTCCTGTATAAGAAAGGAGCACCTTATACAGTCAGCTGGAGCCCAATGCACACAGGTGCTTCTCCTTCTGAGTTATATTCCCCCTGGAGAGAATATTCAGGGGAGGGTAAGTGCAAATGGCTAGGATCAAATCCACTTGGTCAGGATGCATATTATAACTTTTCTTTGGTCCTGCTGAAGTGCCTCACTTTCTTGGTCAGTCGTGGCCGGGGCTCTGGGCCTTTCATCTATTCCTCTGCAATGATCTGGACCTATATACTACTTCTGTCATTTTATATTCAAGAAGAGGAGAAAAAGGGGGGTGCTCTTTTCTGGGCATGTTCAGTACTACAAAGGGCTGAATTGTCATGACAGTCTCCCTCTGTTTACAGATCTTATCCAAAAAATGATGTACTAATTAAATTTTAAAACAGATTTCTTTTGGAGGGATGCTGATCTGAAATATGCAGTTTTATAAAGGTCCCCTTTCTTCATGGGTACATTTCTAAATTTGAAGTAAGAGAGGAGAAACATTATGCCCAGACACATCATATTGGAGGAAGCCATTTTGATTTACTGCTTCTAAGTTTTTATACTTGGTTAGTCATTTATGATAGCTGCCTATATAAAGACTTCTTGAGTAATTTTGTACCTCCAGCTGGCATCATCACATAAATCAATATATTCCAAATGTATTTCAACAAGCACCCTAGGCAGACAAGACAGTTTCAAACTCTCCTGATATAATGAAAAATGCCTTGATTATTGTTTAGTAAATAAGTTAAAATATTAGCTGTGAATCCTGGTAGCTTCCGTTGCTTGATGAAGCTTTGTCTGGAAATGCTAGGGTAGGAGAATGGATAGATATTAAAGCAAGACTTATGTACATCTGAGGCTCAGCCTAATAAAACTCACCCAGCATTACTCTCCAAGTCTTCTGAGTGAGCCAAGGAGGCTGAGGGCTGGAACTGGCCAAGTTCAGAGTCTGTTAGAAGACTACAGTGGAAAGGAGATTAGACCTGGAGGGAACATATTTCTCAGATATGACTGTGACAGACTTCAAAGTCTTGCCTATGAAAGGTAGAAAGTGGTGTTTGTAGGATCTGAGATACTAGAGAATTAATAAACCAGGGCCTCTGATGATTTCAGAGGATAGGCATGTGATACATGTTACTTATTTTTACGTCTGTGGCAAAATTCCTGACAGAAGCAAGTTTAGGGAAGAGAGAGGCTTCTTTTGGCTTATGGCGTCAGAAGGAGCAGTCTACCATGGTGGGCAAGGCACAGCTCAATGCCCATGGAAATGTGAAATGCTTTACAGTAAAGTGGGAAGCAGAGCGTTTAAACCACAGTTGGATATGTCATCCAAGGCTCTCCCCCAGTGACACATATCACAAAGGTTCCTATAGCCTTCCAAAATAGCACCATTATGCTGTGGGCCAAATTTTCAAACATACGAGCTTGTGGAAGAACATTTTATATTAAAAAATAGCAATGAGGGAATTAGATGGATTGTGATGAAGTATCAGAGAGCAGTAACTGGAATTCAAGGTTAATACAGTGGAACACTTTTGGTTTTGATAAGTTTCAAGCTATGGTCATGGAGTGTGACTAAGGATAAGTGAGGGGAAGTTGAAGAAGGAACAAAGTCCAGAAGACATGATGCTCTCTGTGATGGCGGAGTTATGGTGGAAAGAAAGACGAATGAGGAGAGGTCTGGAAACTGAGTGAGAAATCAGTCTTAGAGGGTGCTGGTAATGATGGCAGATAATTGAAATAAGGCAAAGCTCTAGACACATGTATGTAACATGCTGAGAAAGTTTTTCTGAAAGATATGGTTAATGACCTTGAACTTGGAATGAGTTACTAAGAGAATGCTGATTCTGTCATGTTGACACAGAACAGACTTCAATTTCGAAGTTTTCAGGGGAAGACAGAAATCAAGAGAATGGGGTCAGAATTCACTTATGAAAAAGGTTGAGGGAGTCCTACACAGAGACCGAAGGCATAGCGGAATTCATTGATAAGGAAACAGCTTTAGAAGGATTCAGGGAAAGAGCAGAAGATGAGACTGTCCAGCAGCCAAAGATGAGACACAGCCCAGGGCAGACAGATCAATCATTCAACTTCACTGGGGCAATGGTTAGTGTCAGAGAAGAAAAGATAGAGGTAGCTGTTCTATAATATTGTACGGCTACTGCCTCATTAAAAATGTGCTGGCTAGTTTTATGACAAGCTAGGGTTGTCTGAAAAGAGGAAACCTAAGCTGAGAAAATGTCTCCATAAGACGCAGCTGTAAGGCATATTCTTAATTAGTGATTGATGGTGGAGGGCCAAGTCCGTTGTTGTTGGTGCCATCCCTGGGGTGGTGGTAGTTCTGGGTTGTATAAGAAAGCGAGCTGAGCAAGTCATGAGAAGCAAGACAGTAAGCAGCACTGCTCCATGGCCTCTGTATCAGCTCCTGCCTCCAGGTTCCTGCTGATTGAATTCCTGTCCTAACTTCCTATGATGATAGACTACAATGGGCAAGGGTAAGGCAAATAAGCCTTTTCCTCCTCAACTTGCTTTAGGGCATGGTGTTTCATCTCAGCAATAGAAACCCTGACTAGGTGGTTTGAATAGGAATTGCCCCAATAAGCTCATATATGTATGTATATGTTTATATATATATTCATTAGAGAGTGGTGCTACTTGAGAGGGATTAGGAGGAATGACCTTGCTGTAGCAAGTGTGGCCTTATTGGAGGAAGTGTGTCACTGAGAATGGGATTCCTTTGTTATGGTAAAGGATAAAGTAGATATAAATATTGTAACTGTAATTC
>LOJH01014204.1:0-18744 GCA_001685095.1 Ellobius talpinus | reverse complement strand
TTTCTTTCTTTCTTTCTTTCTTTCTTTCTTTCTTTCTTTCTTTTTTTGCCACGTAGAGATAGGATATTCACAGTTCACCTTCAAGGGCATTTTGGTCTGTGATTACTCTGCTTACAGCAAATACCTAAACAAATGGAGAAAGTGGAGCCTAGTGATTCAGGTCCCAACTTAATTCAAATTCTGCCTCGAATATAGAGCAAGTTAAAAGCCAGCCTATACAGCTTGGTGAGATCTCTGTCTTGAAATTAAAAAAAAGAAAGAAAAGAAAAATAAATCAAAAAGAGGCCTGAGAGTGTAGCCCTATGGCAAAGCTCAGCCTGTATGTTTGGCCATAGGTTTAGTCTTGAATGCTTCAGAATCAATCAATCAATCAATCACATACAACTAGAGGGTCATCCATGAGCATGTATAATGAACATCGCTCAGTTTCCAGTTCACAATAAAGGTATTTATAATTTTAATGCAATCTCAACAATTATCTCAGTGGAATTTTCTGTAGAAATTCACAGCTGAGTTTTAAGGCTTGCGTGGGATGCAAGGCAATCTTGTGAGCCAAAACAGCTGTGAGAAAGGAGAACAAAGTGCCAGGATTCACAGGAACTGGTCTCAAGACTCCAGCAGCTGGGAGATGCTGGCATAAAGAGAAACACACAGGTCAGGAGACCTGAATGCACATAGAAACTGACCCAAGAAATATCGTCATGAGAGTTCTCAACAAAGATATAAAGATAACAAGAAAGGATAATATCCCAGCTAAGGGTACTGCAAGGAATCCACAGTTACACAAAAACACTTGTGTGTAACTTGAAGTCCCGGCCAAAGCCCTAGTGTACACCTTATGTAACAATTAACCTAAGTGAGAAGACAGTTAAACATGACTGTCAAGAGGTGCCTTCCACACATAAGGTGGGCACACATCCATGAACTTACTGTAGCTGTGTTTTCTGCACAAGATGGGGGCCCCACGAACCTGTCATCAAGCAAAGAGGGACCCTCCCTCTTCTAATGGCTGCTAGGGGCTGCAGAGTCATTTTCTTTAGCTGTGTAGCCACTTGTAAGTTGCTCGTGCTCCAGTAAATGACTTCCCACCCATGCATACGTAAGCAACTACAATTAAACTCAGTGGGTCACACATAGGAAGACTTGGAAGTGAAAATGGGAGATGGGAGGGAGCTGGGAAGTGGAAGGGTCTCAGTGGGAAGGGAGGAGGCTAAGAGAAGTGAGTAGGGAAGAAAAGGAGAAAAAACTTGTTACCTACATGAATAAAACTGTCAAAGACTAAAAATGAGTAAATAACAAAGGAATGCTAATCTTTTGTGCACCATGACAGCTGCACTTGGCACTCCCCCGCTAAAGCAAAGATTACTTAATGAGATATTAGAAACGTGAACTCTGGACATTTTTTAAATTGATAAATGACACAATTGAAGTCGAGCCGTTTTCTCCTAAACTTCAGACAGAAATAAAAAGCCAGTTCATGGCCAGGGAGAAAATAACGGAGAATCTCAATTGAAAGAAGCTTGTCTGCAAAGGCTGTGCAGGGCTCTGTACTCGGGAAGGGATGTGTGGACACTGAGCAGACCTCAGATAGACATGTGACGGATAAGCAAGAGCAAAGAGGCTCCCTGTCATTTGGCTCCAGGGGAAATGCAAACGAAAGCCACAATGATGGCATCCTTCATACCTGTTAGGACGGAGCCTTTGGAATGCAGGCACATCTGCTGCCTGGAAAGCAGGGAGGGGGCGGCCACTTGGAAAAACTGCTCAGCCGCTTTTGCTAAAGCTCCACGTGGCAAGCCCCAGATGACTTGGTGATTCCAGTCCTAGGTGTTTATCCAAGAGAATGGAAAGACACCTGACAAAAACCTGCAAATGAATATTTATTCATCTTCATCCAGAAAAAGTCTGCAGAGTACTTGGTGCCTGTGAAACGGAGTGCAAGCATGTCGCAGTTTATGTCTACGGGAAGACATGCCAGTCAGCAATGAGACAGAATGCAACAAGCAGTGTCTACCAAACACACAGTGTGGGTGACTTCATCAGTGCGGGAAGTGAAACGAGACAGAGAACCCCAGCAATGTAGGCTATCATACATCCAGAGAAAGCCACCATGGTGCCTATTCAACACAAAATGACCCCAGGGTTCCCCAAGCCGCTGTGCTGAAATATAGATTGACACTTGCTGGCCACGACAGTGGCCAAGGCAGGAGCGTGAATGATATCTGGGGTGGTAGAAAAGTTGAGTGTTTTCACTCACATCACATTGATGATGACAAAAATCCATGTGCCACACCCTTAAAACGGATGGTCTTATTGTGTATGAAATGTGTTTCAGGACCACAAAGCCTGAGTAAGCCAATGGAAAAGGAAACAGGAATGGCGAAGTGTGCTCAGCTGATCCATCCTGAGGCAGGAGAGGAGGGAAAAATGCCACAGACCCCAGGAAGAAGCGCCATAGAGGCAGCCCAACATACCCCAAATATTGTTTCAAATATGCATGGATGAGAGCACAGTTCAGGCGTGACTGTTCTAGAGGCGATACAGGGGAAACATGGGGAGTGGTAAGTGCTACTAACAAACACACAGAGGATGCATAGTGCAAGCAGAGGGGTTTGCACTGTCAGTGAGGAACCAATGACGAGAGGCCGGTTTAGAGTTAAGAGAGGAGAAACGTCAAATGAGAAAAAGAGTATGTCACGGGTGATAGTCAGTCAGACAGGTACCCAGAGAGACATAAAGACAAGCACATGCTGACAGACAGACAACAGATGACAGACAGGTGACAGACAGACAAAAGACAAACAAATAGATGACAGGCAGACAAGCATACAGCCAGATGCTGACAGACAGACAGATGTCAGGAAGTTGTCAGCAGACAAAAGACAGGATAACAGACATTCAAAAGATAAAAGGCAGATAGATCAGCATATAAACATCCAGACATCTGTCAGACAGAGAGACAACCGACTTACAAAAGATAGACAGACCGACACAGCTATAAGGCAGACAGATGGCAAACAGACAAGTCAGCAAGTACACTTTGAAAGTTTTGATATATAAAACTTCGTTAGAAAGGCCTCTTGGATATATCAACAGAATTAACGGAAAAAAATAAACCCACACACCTGGCGGAGGTCTAATTGACCTTTCTTGCTAATTAATAGGTGGTTGTGAGAAACATTAATAATTGATGTGGTAGGGCACATGTGAGTCTGTGCAAGTGGGCTGGCACTCTGCAATAGAAGCCTGAACACAGGCAGGGCCAGCTCTGCAGATCACCTAAGCTGGGACTCAAACAAGTAGTCCAATTATCAAGGGACTGAGAGTAGCGATCAATAACAATTGTTATGCAAAACACCCACTGGTCTGGTTAGGAAGTTAATAACCAGCAACAAAGAAACAAGGAGAAACCGATGAACCAGGAAACAGCAGAGAAAATGAACAGAGCTGGAAGGCAGGGACTGGAAAGATGAATATAGTTGACAGGCGTCCAGAGAAGCCAAGTTAAAAAGGATGGCAAACACCTGTTGCTTGCCAAGGAGGCAGACAGACAGATGGTCCTGGCGAGTATAACTGTGACTGTGGCTGGAGTGTGACAGTTCAGTCGGACAACGCAGGGGACTAATACAGGAAATGGAAGCTCTGGGGAGGAAAGTGACAAGTCGCTTTTGGAAAAGTGACTTTATTAGAGATGTCTATTACACATTAAAAAAATATCAGTTAGCATTAGACTGGAATGGGTGACTCACTATAACCCTCTGAAGAGAAGCTTCTTGTAATAAAGAAACCCATGACTGGACAAGTACAGAAAGTGAGAGACTTTGGAGCACTCAAGTCCTAAATGGGATGTCTTCATCAAGCTCCTCCCCTCAAGGCTCAGGGATCTCTGCAGAAGAGGAGGTAGTCTGGATTGTGAGAGCAAGGACTCCAAGAGGGTGGGGAAGATCATGGTCCTAGAGCACGCTCAGAGTCTGCAGCCTTTTGGGCTGGCCTATGATGAACAAAGAGCCCTTCCCCACCCTCCAGAGGCAGTGAAGCCTGGATCCCATCTCCCACGCCTGAGTCCACCTTACTTCCCTGGCAGCCCAGATGCACGATTACCATGGAAACTGTATCTCCCATGGAAGCACTCATCCTCCATGGAAACCTCTGGAGAGCATCTCTGAGCATAGTGGTCCCCAGAGCCACTGTCCGATAAGGAAGTGGCAATAGCACAGACCCTCATGGGGAGTCTAGAGTCAAATATGACAGTGTGCTTCCTCCAGCCCTCGTGAAGGGGACTCTTCTGAGGCTTCTTCCTCCATGCAGGGGGCACCATACCACCATCTATCAGGGTAAACTGTGTGGTCAGCTCAATGTCCTCAAAAATGAGGGGAAAATAGACTTCTCCTGTCTCTGATATTGGGGTACATTGATACCCACCTTCCCATCATGGCAGCCTTGGCTGCCCTTATAGTGCTTGGAAGTAAGGAAGAAGTGTGCGGCTCAGCTCAAGGACTCACAAAGGAGGGAAAGAGCAGAGCTTGCACTTCATGTGGGCAGCCTGGCCCAGCACGTCTTATGGCAAGAACAGACTGAAATCCTGTGCACCTGATTCACAAGCCAAGGGAGGCTCCTGGGGTACAGTGAGAAGCTCCTTGCTGGTCCCGTGCCTCAGCCCCTCCACCTGGCAAAGCATTGAGCACAAACTTCACAGAGCCAGGGGCTCATCTCATTTCTCCTTCCTGCCCAGCTCCTTTTCAGGGCATCTTTGCTTAGAGAGAAATGCCTGTACACTGAAGATGCCATGTGATGTTTCCAGAGGTTTCTAAGAGCCAGAAGGAACTGGACATCTGGTACAGAGACAGTCATAGGAGCTTAGGGACAGTCAAGATCTCAGGGTTTGGGTTGGGGAAAAACTTGTGAGACAGGACCAGCATCTAATTAAAGAGAGGGTGTTCTGGTGAAGGGGAGAGAGAGAGACCTGGGAGGGGTGGGCCTGGCAAGGGTGGACCTGGAAATGCTGATACATTTAAGGTTCTGCCTGGGAAGTCAATGACATGTGAGCTGTGGAGACCATCTCTGGTGTCACTGAGGACCAGCCTCACATGGCCCTGGGATTACCTCTCTACCCCAGCACTAGGAACTCACGCCACATTGGAGAGACTCAGGCTCAGAGACTGGGCAGACAGATCATTATCCCCAGTGTGAACATGTGTAAACACCATGCCTTCCTGGCCTGACAGCTCTTGGCAAACCTGGAACTGGGCTCACGGGAGCATGACAGGTATGGTGGCAGGGTAAGGCTACATCTGAGACCCCTGGCATACAGTGTTTGCAGGGCTCTATGCTGTGTAGGATGCCAGAGAGCAGAATAAAGGTTGTAGAGCCTGATGCAGTCCAGGCCTGTGAGTAACCATGTCTGGGAGAAGCAGTTAGTGGATGAATTGAAGCCAGTGTCAAGCAAACACTCACCACAGGCCATTGCAGCTTGGGAAGCATTCAGCCATTGGTGGAGTTATGTGACTAGGATGCACTGGGGTTCCTCAGCTTGGCCCGCACTTCATTAGTCTGCCGTGGACCAAGAACTGAGCCTCAACCAATACTGCCCCTCCCATAAGGCTTACCAGGACATAGCCACAGCTCTGCAGGCCATCTATCACCCATCACTCGGTTAATAAAAGGCACTCCTCACGGGTACGCTGAGAGAGCGCCGAGTCTGGGTCCTGGTCTGCTTCCTAAGACCACAGACCCGAGTGCCTTCCAGGAAAGCTTTCCTAGAGGTCAATGGATGGGCTCCTCTGATGGCTAACACCATCAACCAGTGGGCTCTTCTCATGGTTAACACCATCAATTTGACAGAATCCACGATCACCTAGGAGACAAACCCACGGAAGTACCTGAGAGGCATATGCTTCTAGATTAGGGCATCTGAGGTGAGAAAATACATATCCAGTGGTCTAGGTTTTAGATGGAATGAAAAGGAGGAAGGGAACTAAGCACTAGGATTTGTCTCTGCTTTGTGGTGGCAGATGCAATGTGGCCTGTTGTTTCAAACTCCTGCCTGCAGTCCTCACCCCCCCCACCCATGATGGAGCACACCCTTATCCTGCTGGTCAGAACAAACACTTCCTTCTTTAAGTGACTTTTGTTAAGTATTTTGTCACAACAAAGAGACAAGTAGTTAAGACAGGCCTCCAAAATTGACAGAGCTCCAGAGGGGAAGAAAGAAATGGCGACTCAGGATATATGGTGTGGGCGTCTATACTCCCTCTGTTACACAGCTGGGGCCTTCAGTAATGAATGAAGCATGGTGCTGTGAGGGCCCTGTAGCTACAGCCCCTGTAGAAGAAGTCTTAGAGATGCACATGCCCAGATCAGCGCAGGATTGCCTAACAAAGTTCAAACTATAGTCAGTGATTCAGTGACTATCCCAAGGACCAGTCAGTACTGCACCACCAAACTGACAGGAACATCTTAACTTAGGGAAAACCCAGTGGAAGTTTTCTGGGGATTACAGATAGAAACCTGAACTCAGGCGCCTGTGAGTCACTGGACAAGCAGGATATCTTGGGCAGAGCAGTCAAGGCCGGCCTTTCATTTCTGAGCAGGAACAGCAGTTGGTGGAGCAGACACATTCACCCTGGGCTTGTGGAGTCACAAGGGCAGGTTCGTCCCCCTGACTCCTGTGAAAGAGGGTCCCAATCACCAGTGCATGGGCAGGAGCCTTGATCTCTGACTTCCATGTGGCGGTGTTTTGTTTGGGATCTAACAAATAAAGCTTGCCTGAAGATCAAAGTGCAGACTTAGGCCACTTGTTAGCCATAGAGGCTGGGCAATGGTGGTTCACACTTTTAATCCCAGCACTTGGGAGGCAGAGGCAGAGGGATCTCTATGAGTTCAAGACCATCTTGGGCTACACAAGATTGATCCAGTCTGAAAGAGAAAGAGAACCAGGTGGTGGTAGTTCACACCTTTAATCCCAGTATTTGGGACTCACACACCTTTAATCCCAGAACTAGGGAGGTAAAGACAGGAAGGGATATGACGGGGTGGAGAGATGAATAGAAGGTGGGAGGAGCCAAGAGCTCAAGCACTCAGTCTGAGGATTCCTGGAGACAGGATCTTGCTCACTTTCAGCTGAGGATTTATCTGGTAGTGGTAAAAGATCTGTCTAGTGTCAAGCTCCTTTTCTTTGATCTTTTAGCATTTACCCCAATATCTGATGCTGAGTTTTTATTATTAAGACCAATTAGAATCTGTGCTACATTTAGCCTCCAGAAGAATGAGAAATAGGTTCCTGCTATTGGGTCACAGCAGTAGGATAGAGAGCAGGCACACGGAAACATCAGCCAACTTTGGGGATGCGGGAATAAAGAGTAAGCATCTGTCCCAGATGTTTCTGGGAGCAACATCATCATGGCACCAGGAAACTCTTGCAATCCTCCAGGGTCCCACTTTCAGGATGGCTACCTCCAGGGATATGGGTGCTGGTCCTTCTGCTCTGTCCTGACCACAGCTGGATCCTTTTTGACTGAATGAAAGACCAGAAACTGCAAGCTGAAGACACCCTAAGCACCTACCACCCTGTCACAGCAACCCTGTCTCCTGGCCTCTGCAGCCATGCTCCTGGTAAGAATTTTTGCCTTTAGCGCCTGCTTCTCCTGGGTTTATTCTTCAGCCCTTCATGTCTGGTCTCTTGTTCCCATGTGCATGGAACTGTACTGTGGCCCTGGACCCTGCTCCTTGGGACGCAGGCCTATGTCCCCTTAAGTTCCCCATTCAGAGCAGTAAGGAAGAACAGAGAAGACACGGCCACCGACCCCCACCTGCCCAACCCAGGATTGCTTTCTGTTAAAACTACAGTCTTGAGTCATCTGGGGCCCCGACTGACACACAGCCAGCATCTCCACTGTGGCGGTCACTGTTCTAGAGGGAATCGGAGATCTGTTGTGACAATCAGTCAGGTAGAAGAGGAACCTGTCATTCCTCTCAGCTACAGGAACAGAGCCAGGTGTGTGGCCCTACCCAAATCCAAGGATCCAGCCTGCTCCTGATCTATCCCTCCAAGTAAGAGTTGATTGATTGGGCCATGTCTCAGATTTATACTGACAAAAGTCATAAGAACAATATCTCTCACAGAAGCTCAAGGTGCGGCCTGTGAAGACAGCATACACTACCCTTGCAGGAACCTGATGGCCTCTGCAGGAACTCAGGAGAAAACCCATAAAGCTGAGTCCAGGCCCTTTGGAAACTAGTCAGAGGGGAAGAAAAAGATTTTAAAAGCAAGAAGAGAATCCTTGTCTACTGAGATTGGGATATTTGCATCATTCTTAGATATAATTTTTTAATATATTAAAATTTTAAACAAAACAAAGGGCAAACCCTGTCACTGGGTGAGTGAGGGCAGAAGGACCAGGGCACTGTGGGGGAGGGGGCAAAAGAACACAAGGACTGAAGAAGTCAGCGTCAGGAAGGTGGATGCAAATTAGGATGGATGAAAAACAAAGAGAAGGGAGGGAGCAAAGGAGGAAGAGAGGGAGGGTGGAAGGGATGGATAGAAAGCAGGAACAGAGGGATGTATGATGAATTAATGGAGGAAGGGAGAGAAAAGAGAGAGAATAGAGAGAAGGAAGAAGGAAAGACAGGGATGGAAGTATGGAGGAAAAGAGAAGGAGAGGGAGGAAAGAAAGAGAGGAGGGATGGATAGAAAAAGACTGGAGGGTTGAAGGGAAAGAGGGAAGGGAGAAGGTAGGAGTAAGGAAAGATAAGGACCTAAGGAGAGGAACAGGATGGAAAGGAAGAGGGTATGGAGCGAGAGATGTAAATGACAGAGGGAGAGAGAAGAGAGAGGGGAGGCAGGCGGGAAGGGAGAGAGGGAGGACCAGGGCATAAAAGGGGAAAGGAGGGTATGCTCCCTCTTTTGAGGTGTTCTATTGAGGAAGCTGAAAAGGCTGGTGAATCAGAAGTTTCCTGTCCCTACTGCCAAGTCCCAAATAACTACTCTTGTAAATGCTTGAACAATAGCTCAGACTTATTACTGACTAGCTCCTACATTTTAAGCCAAACCATATAATTTATTTATGTTCTGCCATGTGGAGGTACCTTCATTATCATGGCACATTCATATCCTGCTCCCTCTGTGCCTGGTTGGTGACCCCTGACTCCACTCTTCTCCTTCCCATCCTCCTTAGTTTGGTCACCCCACCTATGCTCTGCCTGGCTACTGACCAATCAGCATTTTATTGAACAAATTCGAGTGAGAAATATTTACAGTGTACAGGAGGATTATTCCACACCAGGCAGGTGCACAGCTGAGGCCTGCATGGACTGTTGAAGAGAGCAGATGGCCCTCGAGTGAGTGCCTATCCTCAGGGGCTCTTAGCAAAGAGAAGAGAAGCAGCAGCTTAGAACTAAGAGACCAGGATCCATCCTTTTGACTAGGAGGGCAGACAAGGGCTCCCAGAGGCTGGCCATGGAAAGAGCAGCCTCTGGGATGTGTGAGGACGCCTTTCCCTCCCGCTCTTCTTCTGTTTTCCATTTCTTCCTTCCTTCCTCAGAAATCGAAAGGGGAACCCTTGGAAGGTATTGGATTGGATGTGTCGCTTCTGTGTTCAGAACCAAGTGAGGAAATGACCTCTCAGCCTTTCTCTGCCCCATAGGGGAAAGGATTTAGCCACAAAGCCATTAGACAGTGCAATTAGCTGCCAGGCTGTGGAAATAGTCTACATGGCCACCAAAAGGGAAGGAGGGAAGAGGTCCTTGCCAAGAGTAAGCCAACATTTCTGAAACATGTTCCAGTGCCCCCTCCCCTGCTGTTATGAGGAGGGCCATGCTTGCTGAATTTCTTTGCAAATTAATGATGTAAGGTTTAGTGGGATAAGGATTCTGGGCTTCTGACCTGGCCATCTTCCTGCCACGCAAATCCTCTCATGAGTTCACAGAGAGGAGCATCGAGGAACCTGGTAACCTACGTTCCCAGCGATGGGCTTCACCTCTATTGCCTTATTGCACATTCACAGCCCCAGAGCCAAGGGGGGTTTGGCGGTTCCCACCTGTGAGCCTTGCGAGGCAGTGACCCAGGCATCCATCCCTGGCCAAAGCCTAGATCATCAGAATTCTTTTGTGTGAGAGAACTCTGCATAGAGCTCTGGAAAGGACTGCGGCGGGGATGGGGGAAAGGGTGTCCTCCCAGGGACCTAGCAAACCAGGGAAACCAAGCCACCTTGAGTAGAGAGCTAAGTTACAGTTCAAGTGTGAAGAGGGGGTCACAGTGAGAGAGGCAAGCCAGGGCCAAGAGGTGTGCCCAAGCCCTGCCAGTGTGCATCCACCCTGCCTGAGAAGAAAGACAAAACTCCCAAGCTCTTTGTTTAAACTCAGTCCTTTAGTCTTCTCTGCTGTGCAGACACAGGACACAGCAGCTCCCTTTCTGAGCCTTTGTTGGTCACAAACTTGCCCTCAGATTGGAAAGCAGCATCTCATGACAGACGGAGCATCTGAGACAGGACCCCATTGGGGCTATTGAAGAATGGGGGGTCTTCTGCACTGATCTCTGATGTTCCACGGTGCTTTAGTGTTGGGCCCAACAGAGTCCTGGTGACATCCCCTGAGCTCTGGTACCCAGAAGCAGAATCTGTCACGCCCGATGCTCCATGTGTCTCCACATAGGCCAGGTATGCTCTCCTCCTGGCAAGGGCCCCAGCCAAGGAGCATACACCTTGAAGTCTGAGGCACCGGAGCAGAGAAGCAAGACCATATCTTGGGACAGAGCTGAATATACCCCAAAGGTAGCCCCAGGTTTTAGTGTAGTCAGGGCTGTGTTCATTCTTGAGAGCAATGCCCTCCCCACACCCTACCCTGTGTCCTTGCCAACAGCTAGCACCTCCTGGGACCACTGAGCTCAGAACGGAGAGGTGACTGACTAGCGGGTTCACTCACATGAGAATTAAACCCACAGCAATGAGGCATCGACAGAACCTTGGTCACCGCCCCACCCATTGTGGGGCCCCCAGATGGAATGTGCCTTGGGGCTTCCTTTCTAATGGAGGGAAAGGTGACCTGTACAGATTCAGAGTTTTCAACTGGAGAAGGGACCCCAGGTTGGTGGAAGGTGGAAGGTGGGGGTGGGTCTCATGGCCCCTCTGACAGTTCCCTAACCCTGCTGGAAGAGGAAGCTGTACCAACGGACAGTCTGCACAGGCCTCAGCACCAGGCATTTCAGGTGGAATTCCATCTACTCAGGGATACTGCCCCTGCCATGTCAGATGCCTCTGAGGATGACAGCTGGAGGCAGGTGTGTTTGTGGGTAGAGAAAGACAACGCTGATCATTGCTTAACAATTCCACAAGGCCATTGATTTTTCTTTGATTTGACTTTTCAAATCTGGCCTGTAAAGGAGACAGGCATACACTGGCATTCACATTGCCCTGTTTACATTGTGTTGCTGCGTGAGAATCAGTGTCCCCATTGACACATGGGTGCTACCGAGGAGCAGCTTTGCAGCTGACAGGTGACAGATGCATTCTTGAATCCAGGTGTGGCTGCACCTGGGGCACACTGCAGTAGCACCCCCACATTCCAGCATTCACCTTTCAAGACTTCAGTAATTCGTGGCAGCCACTGACAAAAACACTGAAGGGCAACTTTAAAAATTGAACGATGTGTGCATTTTAAATTGTGCACCATTCTGCTCTGCCCAGTCCAGAAGGCGAGACAGCTCCTCACCCAGCGTATCCAAGCTGTATGTGTGCCCCCCCATTAATCACTGCATCACCCTCTCCACTCTTGTGGTACTCCAGCCTTTGTGCTTATATTTTACTTCCACAGAATACAAAAGCGGTATTGCCGGCATTTCTGCTGGAGTATATTGTTACAGACTTTCCATTTTACTAGTTATTGATGCTCAACCATTCCTGTGTCTAATTTATAAGTTACACTTCATCTGGGTCATGAATACATAGGGCACAGCAAAGTCTGTCTGGACTTGGGTCTCCACACCTGCAGAGCTGGCTCCATATACCTCAACGACAAGGAAGATGTTTCCATCAACAGGTGTTGTCTTAGGATCGCACCTGCGACATCATGATCTGTGAGAAACAAAACCTCTGGCCTTATGCTTCAGCAAGGGTATTTGGTGTCTGTGACCAGATGCTGAGATAGGTGGCAAAAAGGAAGCTGCTCCCCAGGGTATGTATTGATGCCTCTACCTCTTCCTTTCGTGAGCAGCAGCCTGCTGTCCCACACAATGGGCCCCCTTGGACCTGTGGAGATCTGACTGAGGGGCTTCACTGCCTTACCAGGATTTTAATTAACCCAGTGCTAGCTTGGTGAGAGCCTCCAGAAGGAATTCTGGGGAATCAGAGAGAGTTCATTGGCTGAGATGGTGATCGCTGATACTTATGCCTGCAGGAGCAATAGTCAATGTCCAGCACTGGGCTCCTCAAGGAATAACGTAGGATCGCAGTGTGAAAAATGAGCATGGAGGAACAGGCCATCCACTTAGGCTGTGCGGCAGCTGGACACAATATTAATGGCGCCATTAACAGCACCATGCAATTCCACCCTGGGGGTGTTGGTGCACATGTATTAATATGGTCCATTTCTGGAAAGCTGCAACATTGCTGTCTGCAGAATAATGATGACTCGGGTGACTGGGAGATGGCATATGAACAAGTGGAATGCAGTGGCCTTGCTGGAGGGAAACTTGGCCAGGGAAGTGTCCCAGATAGATATTCCTCATAATGCTTTTCCGTTTCAAACTCCAGACAGCAAGTCATATCCAAACAAGCACATTCTGCTGGGGGCTGTGACTATGGACAAGTGCGTGTGTGCCTTGGTTTCTCTTTGTGACATGAGGCATTCAGGGACTCTCAAGACTAAGGGGTGTTATCATCTGACAGTTCAATCATGCTGAGAAGTCAAAAAAAAATCGCTCCATCGTGGACACCTGGCCTTGGGAACCTAGAGTGCAATGACTTTTCCCTTCTAGAGCTGGAGAAACAGAGACACATCAGAGGGCAGACAAAGCCAAGAGCGACCCTCCATCTTGGCAATGGGTGTCCATTTATAGAGTCCTCAAGCTCTGGAAGCTGGAGTCATTCTATCTCAGGGCAAAACAGGCAGGCCTTGGAGACAGAAGCCAGTAGGAGGAAGGGGATAAAAATGGCCAGGGTTGAGTCCAGCAAGAGACTTGATCAAGGCTGGTCATGACCTAGGGGCCTTGTCAGAGGAAAGATTCAGCAGTATCTATTAGGCAAGGTGGACATTTCTCAGAACCATCTGGATGCTGAGGAGGTCTCTGCTGAGGACAGGGAGGGACCAGTCCAAACATAGCAGGACAGGGGGGGGAATTAATAGCCAAGGGAAAAGTGAGACTAGGAGGCAGAAGTCTCTAGAAGAAAATGCTAGCTGAGGAGAATTAACCTTTCATGTTCCTTTTTACATTTTTAATTTAAAAAAGATTATTTTTATTTTTGTGTATTTATGTGTGGAGGATACAAGCATGGGAGGTACCAATGGAGGCCAGAAGAATCTGTCAAGTCTGGGTAGGTCAGCCTCATAAGTCATGCTAAGACAGGCTGGGCCATCAGAGAACTTCTGTGGGTGGGGCCTTGAAGACAAGCTACACAATGAGAGGAACCCAAAAAGGGTTGGGTCCTCATTAAAGTGCATTGGCTGAGCTACCCTTACATCTGGACTGTGCTTGGCACTGGGGATGAGGGCTGCTTTCCTCCTATCCCAGACTGGTGTCTTGTGTGTCCCTGAGAAAGGAGCCCCCTTAGTTGCAAAGATCTGAGGGAGAACATACAGGCTCACAGCAAACACCATCAACTACCACCATCCCAATGCAGGACCAGATTTAGGATCTGGAGATATCTGGATAACTACAAGCTAGAAAGTTCTCCCCACCTGATGTGGAGTCAGGACCCACAGGGCACACGGCCACCTCTCCAGGGCTGGGCCTCATACCCCTGCCTGTGAAGGAAGTGTCACACACAGGTTGGGGACCAAGCAACTTCTTCTCAGCCCCCTCTAGGAACTTCACCAGGCTCTGCTATGTCAGTGGCATTATAGATGGCCTCATCTCAGAAAGTGGAGAGAGGCAATCCCCCACTCATGTGTGGATGGTCAAGAGGAGAGGAGGGGCATCTGCCTCATTTTCTCAGGAAGCCCCTTCATCCACAGCCCCCAGAGTCTGGTCCAGAGGGGAGTCAGCCTGTGCTGCATGGCTGAGGCACACGCAGGAGTTCTTGGGAATGAAGCTTCCATAGTCTGCCTTGCAGAGAGAGAGAGAGAGAGAGAGAGAGAGAGACTTATTTCTTTAGAAACTCTTAGTCCCTGCTGTGTTGTCCCTTGAATGTTTGCTTCCTGGCTCTGCATTCTACCTGATTTTTGTCATAATGGCTCACTTTCTTGTCTGTGCCCCATTTCTCACACCTTAATCTCTTTTTCTCCAGACATCAGACCTATTTTCCACCTCTTCCCAATATCACCCTCCTTGCCCATCACCCTCCTCCTCCCCTCATCACCCTCCTCCTCCCACTCATCACCCTCCTCCTCCCACTCACCACCCTTCCTACTTCCTGACCTCACCTCTGCCCTCATCGGCCTTGTGTTCCCATTGGATTAGGCTCTTCCTGAGACTTACTTCCTGTCTTAGTCAATGTCCTATCACTGTGAAGAGACACCATGGCTACTGCAGTTCTTATAAAGGAAAACATTCAATTGGCGCTGGCTTACGGATCAGATGTTTAGACCATTCTCAGCATAGTTGGGAGCATGGTGGCACACAGGCAGACCGAGAGTTCTCCATTAGGATCCACTGGCAGCAGGAAGAGTGAGAGAGTCACTGGACCTGGCTTGGGCTTCTGAAACCTCAAAGTTCACCCCTCCCTCCAGTGATTTCTCCAACAAGACCACACCTCCTAATCTTTTCAAATACCACCGCTTCCTAAGCATTCAAATATATGAGCCTATAGAGGCCATTCTTACTGAAACCACCACACTCCCTCATAGTACTCTCTAGGACCTGGACCTTCCAGCCTCTCCTTTTCATCTGCTCCCTGTCACCAAGGGTAGGACCTGGAATCACAGTGAACTCCAGCCCCTGGCCAGGAACAGAGGCTAGGAGCAGACAAACCAAAGGCTTTGATTCTTGCTTTTGACCTGTGACCCTACATATGTGTCGGGCTTAAGGCCTGGTCATGCAGTTTGTGTCTGTGGACCTGAGCTCCGCTCACGCTTAGCAGAGATACAGCTTAAGAAAACTGAAGCCAAAGCTATTTCCCAGACTCTATTGGTGATGCCTTGATTAGTGCCAGGCACCTCCCATGGGGCAGAAACCTGCCAAGAAAGCTGCTCTCATGAGGTCTCCAAGACCCTTGCAGACCCCAAGGGCCACCAGCTAAGCATAGTGAGGTCCCAGAGTGTGCACACACGTATGTAACCTGGACCCACTCCTGACCCACATCACCTGCTAACCCCCCCAACCCACAGGTTCTACAAATGTCTGAAAGTCTGTGCCCCTCCTTCTCGGACTGTTCAGAACCCGTGTGGCATATAGCCGATGAGTTAGGGCTGGAGTGCACTGTTTGAAGGATGACTGCAGATAGGACAAACCCCCGGGTGTGTTAGTTACATTATTGTTCCTAAGAATCCCACAGAGACGACTTAGGGAAGCACTATTCGGAGGTTTCAGCAGGCAGTCTGTGCTTCATTGATCCTAGGGGTGCGGAGACAGAGTTATGGGGGTGGGAATGTTTGAAGGAGCAAGCTGCTCATCTCATGGAGGACAAGAAGCAGCAAGCAAATGTGAATGAAATTTCGACGATGACACTGTGTGAACAAAGACTGACTGGTTGAAACTCCACCGGATACAGAGAAGCTGAAGGGTTGCAGGTCCAGAACTTAATTATAACTTCTCAGGTTATATTTAGTCCTACAAAGAACCATCTCTTGGCCAACTCTGTGTCAGACCTAACATCCTTATAAACCAATTTTTAAAACTTTGAAGCATATTAACTTATCAAACCCACATTCTCCACCAATCAGAGGGCTAAGAATGCTCTCGATAACATCTGAGGCCTAACTGCTTGACTGTAACCCACCTCTCTAACACACTAGCCTATGTATTTCACAAGTGCCTTGATTTGAAACTTTCTTTGTTCTAGTACTATAAAAAAAATAAAAATAAAAACTCCGCAAAACTGCTTCCATGTTGGAACGTGAAATTTGGGGGTAAAGTAAATGGGCCGTGATCTCCCAAATTTGGCTTCTGAATAAGCTATCTCGTACTTCATTTGAGTTGAGAGTGGAAAATGGCTCAGAGAAGAAGAAAAGGGGCAAAAGACCCGGTACTCACTTCAAAGGCAATGCCCTCATTGTCAGGTCCAAAAGTAACTGGGGACAAATGACTGACTGTGGTGCCTATTAGCATACCAAAGAGCATGCTGGCCTCCAGCCTCCCTCATGGTCTGGAGTACCTGTTAAAGTCCATGCTGGTACCCAGGCTCTTCTCAGTTCTTCTTGCCCCACCCTGGACTCTAAACTTCTCCAGCTCGGTGGGCTTCCCTTCCCCTACTTCCCCTAGCTTCTTATTGCTGTGTAACTCTGCCGTTTGGGCCATGAGCTCTCTTGGTTCTCTCTTGGCTTTCTGCTTGTATGCGCTCATGCGTGAGTGTGTGTGTGTGTGTGTGTGAGAGAGAGAGAAACATATGATGTGTGATGTGTTGAGGGAAGGTGTATTGTATGCTCCTTGTGTAGGGCATGAGACATAAGGAGGCACAGGGTTAATCCCAGTTTGGCAGGGAGAAGAGCTGTTGGAATCCCCAGTTCTGCCATTATCCTACCTGCCAAGGGGTACAGGGGAGGCTGAGCAGAGCTGAGATACTTGCTGACCATCTCAGGATAGGACAGAGGACCCTACTGAGCCAGGTACACAGCAAAATGTGCTGGGTCACTGGGCCTCCTACTGTTTGTGGCAGCATCTGTAGACACGGGGTGCCAGTGTAGTATGGTGTTGTGTAGTACACTGTAGTGTTGTGAGCATGTGTGTATTGTGCATAAATGTGGTCATGCCATCACCGCATACCTCTGGTGCCGAAGTCCCCACTTTATACACTCGTGATCTACTTCCTCTATGCAGGACCCCCACCTCCCTAAGTTTGCCTCTCACATCTGTACCACCTTCTGGGGACCAAGTATTAAAGCACATGAGTCTGCGAGGTCACACTTCCTATTCTAACCCCTACACTGAGTTGTGAAATTAACACAACAAGAGCTAGTTGAAGTCCCTGGTCACCTCTGAGCTTCTGCTTCATCCAAAAGACATAGAGGCCTTCTCAGCAGTTCAGGAGACAGAGCTCAGGATAGGTTGAGAAGAACAGCGGGGAAGGATCTCAGAGCCAGTAGGTGTACTGTCTCAGTAAAGCCCCAGAGACACCTCAGAGGGAGGTGACAAACATCTACAGGATGGCATGGCTCTCCTTTTACACCCAATGGTGCCCACAGTCCCCAGCTTCCACGGCACAAAACTGGCGACAGAGACTGACAGTGAACATAGGCTTTGCCTGTGGTGCAGGCTCCTGGCCTGCAGGAGGGACATCCTCCTCTACATAATACCATTGTCCTGCTCTCAGACGTGTGACCTGGCTGCAGTCCAGAGGGAAGCTTCATGCCCCAATCTGCATCTCTATACCATCCACTCCGTGATGTCCAGGCTGGGGCCACTCGACGCAGAGAGGGTTGCATCCTAGAGGACATGTACTAGGGACTAAGAAAGAGCTGCCTCTGTTCCTGGAAAGCAAATCAGCTTTGGGCTTACCGTGGTATCTCCAAGGACCAAGACATTGATTTATGTCAGAACTGTCCTTGCAACCTTAGTCCCTTTGTTAGCAAACACAATGCAAATGACATTACTTAGCACGCTGTCTAGATTGTCTTAGATTGTCGCTGAGACTGTGGGTCACGAGTCTTCAGAATAAGAAGACGGTCCTTCTGTGTCAGCAGTTTGCTATGTGGAGCTGAGAAAGTGGCTCCTGGAACCGAGCTGGACCGGCTAGAGGAGGCACAACCTCGACATTCTGTTCCCTGCACAGGCATAGCAGGTTCCATGCACCCTACACCCACTGCCCTGATGGCATGGGGACTCACAGGCCTACCTTCTGCAGTGTTCCCATACCCACGCCCTATCACCCGGATTAAAGAGACTTTCAGTTGCCACAGGGATGTGGCAGGGGCCATGAAAATAAGAGCCGGGGAGGACATCATGGAATTGGCCCTGTGAGTGTCTAGGAGTGAGGACAAAGACAAAGGCAGTATTATAGGGACATAAGCAGAGGTATCCAAAGTGCACATCATCCCTACCTACAGTTTCTAGGGGCGTCAGGGTCCTTCTCCACTTCCGAGGAGACTGGCTTCCAAACAGGAGCATCCTCTCCTTGACTTCATGAGGATAGTTACTATTGGCTAATCTAGGATGATGTCATCAAATCAGCTAAATTTCAGCTACAAAGATTTTCAAAGGGAGGTTGCCGCCACAGGTATGGAGTCAGAATGAATGTGCTTTCTGGGGCATCATGGGGTACACTTGAGTTAGGGGATGTCAGCGCTGACAAGCGGCCAATCCAATCCTCAACCTCCAGTAGTGAGGGTTGCCTCCCTCCCTGCCTGCCTCCTTCCCTGCCTCCCTGCTTCTCTTTTTCCTTTCCTTCCTTCTTTCTTTCCTTCCTTCCTTCCTTCCTTCCTTCCTCCCTCCCTCCCTCCCTC
>LOJH01014203.1:0-24281 GCA_001685095.1 Ellobius talpinus | reverse complement strand
TTAACCAATGAAAGTAACACATAGACAGATGACCCTCCTCCATCACCCTCCTCCATCACCAGAGCATCAGGGAGTTTTATGTGAGACTATGTCTCCTAGTAGTATCAGAATCCACAGCCATAGAGTCCCACCAGCATGACTTCCGAACGTGAGACAGACAAGAATGACACCAACGAGCATGCCAGACTGGACATAGAGAAGCCCATGAGACCTCAATCCTATACAAAGAACTAGAAGCTAGTGAGGAAGGCTGGCGAATGGGAGAGCTGGCCTTTTCAGAGGAAAGCATACCAATTGATTATTTTGGTACCAAATGGTCGGCCCTGAGAACATACATAAAAGTGGTACTATACAGATAAACAAGTTATATTTAGGAATATATATGCATCTGTGCATGCTATAACAAGTCAAAGAGGGTTATGAATTTGAAAGAAAGTAGGGCGAGGTATATAAGCATTTGAAGGAAGGAAGGGGGAATGCAATTAAATTACCTCAAAAAGCATAAGAGAAAAATGATATTTTGTATATTTTATAATTTGAAAATTATACATTTTAATGAATATATGTATATACGCATACAGTTTTCCTAAGAAGCTGCTTATGAAACATGTCACTGAATAGCAGAAATTATGATGATATGATGGGGAAAAGACAAAATATGGGAAAGATAAATAGGGAAGAAAATTTCAGAGAATGAAGATTCCAAGGAGAGTCAGAGCCTACAGAAAGGGCTGAAACTAAGAATTTTGTAAAACCAGAAAAAAAAACTTTGAGCAATGGCATGTAGTCTGCAAACTTGTCTTAAATATACTCCAGATGCCCCTGAAGATAGAATCAGGGCACCAGAGAGTGTATGAGGCTGGCTCCCTTTGCAGGGACTCCCATAGTCCAAAGGATGGGAGGACCAGCAGACAGCAGATGATGGTAACCAAGACAGCCACAAGCGGTCCCAAGACACATTAGGCTAAAACAAAGGCTTGACACCCACTCCTCTGGATGACAGAGCTTGGTCTGGGTGGCTTCTTCTAGCTGGTGATTCAGCCGGCCCTAAGGAGTCCTGGGTGGGGTCATAATTTTGTCTAGCCGTAGAGGAAGAGTAGAGACTAAAACAGAATGCATGGAAGTGGCTACCCCTCCATCACCCAAAGCAGTTACACAGCATACCTGTCCCTCTTCTTTCTTTGTTAAGCTTTACCTTGGTTGGGTAAGTCTTCCTTCCCATCACTGTAGAGGCAAGCCTGCAGGTTGAATCCTTAGCCATTTCCTACTAAATTTTCAACGACTTCACCCAAGAAAACCCTAAGCAATGAGAGGCTTGAATGTGGTGGGGGTTTCTAGCTAGCCATGAAACATTTCGATTTGCATGTGTTTTGAACCAGGCCCAGCTAGTTACTCTCTAAGTGGCTCTAAACAACCTTCCCCCCATACTGGTAGTCCTCAATTTTGAAGCCACAATATGGGGAAAATAATAGTTTTTCTGTTGTGGAAGGGTCTACAGAAGCCAGACAAATACACATGAGATATATTAGAAGGCTTCAGTATTTGTGTGTAGGCACATGTGTGTGGTTGCACTCATGCCAAGGTTCTCATGTGGATGCCAGAGGGCATCTGCCAGGCGTCTTTCTCTCCTTCTAACTTGTGGGTCCCGATTACCAAGCTCAGGCTGTCAGACTTGGTGGCAAGTTCCACTATCCACTGAGAAATCTTGCCACTTAGTGTTGAAGTGAAGACATCTAGGGACGTGAAATTTCATGGGACTATCTTAAGAGAACTCTAGATACACTGATGGGAACAAGTCATACATTCACAACAATGTAAGGGCACTGTGATGTGTTTGTTTAGGAATATATCTCTTGTTCTGCTGAAGCAAGAACAAAGAAAATCTTACCTTACCCAGTGGGAGGACCTTGCAAGGATGTGACCACTCTGCATTGAGAGTGTGTTGTGCCAGCTTCCTGCATCTGGGCACAGTTGTTAGCTATGCACTGCAAATAGTTAACAGGATGGCTAAATCCTCACCACACTCAGAAAACATATTAATACATATTTCTACATAGTGCTTGTAGTACCATGGCGTGTAGAATAATAGAGGCAGGTAAGGCTGATTTTTAAATGTCTTCCAACTAGCATAAAATGTAGTTGACCACAAGTTTATCCAACTGAGAAATAATTACACCAGAGTATTATTGGTCTTAAAAGGGTGCCGGTGAGAACTGGGAATGTGGCTTAGTCCGTAAAGCGCTCTCCATACATGCATGAAAACTTGCATTCCATCCCCCACCACCCATGCCAAATAAAAAAGAAACAGAGCCAGAGCAATGCCATGCAGCTTTAATGCCAGCTCTCGGGAGACAGAGGCAGGAGGATCCCTGTGAGTTTAAGACCATCCTGGTCTACATAGTGAGCTCCAGGACAGCCAGGGCTACATAGTGAGACCCTGTATAAAAAACAAAAATCACTAGAAGTGCAATCCAGAAATCCCAGAGATGAGCACACAGAGGTAAAAGGGACTAAGGCCATCCTGGTCTACATAGTGAGTTCCAGGATAGCCAGGGCCACATAGTGAGACACTGTATCAAAAAAACAAAAAAACAAAAAACAAACAAACAAAAAACACTAGCGGTACAATCCAGTAATCCCAGAGATGCCTAGATGGAGACCAAAGTAACACTGGGTCTTGCTGGTTATCCATTCTAACCAAATAGATGATCTTCAGGTTCTATGAGACTCCATCTCTGTCTCCAAATATAATAAATCAGAGACTGATTGATAAAGACATTCAAGGCTGTTTTTGTGCCCCCCACGCACAAACACGTACACATACACACATTAGTAACTTCTGGCTACATCAAAAGAGACATACTATTATATGTTATATGCATTTTTTTCTGGAAAGATGGGAACATTTTGAATTTCCTCAGCCATCAGTATCCGCAGCACTTCCTTTCCCTCTGTACACCGTCTACAAGTCTATCATTCTCAGCTACTTTAAGCATGCGTACTCTGTACATATGTCTAGACTAGCCTCTATCCCAACTGCCCCACACAAAGATGTTCCCACTGTAAAATCTTGATTCGCCCTCCATTCTGTTTGCAAGTGTCTTTGCTTGTTCTCTTGAACATGCAATATACCAAAGCCCTGATTGTATCTCCTCCTATGTTCAGGTTGTTTGTGCACTACACTCACCCTCCCAGCTGCTGACTTCCCCTTAAGTGAAACAAGACAGGCACTGAGAAACCCATACAGATTCTTTCTTGGGATTGTCTTGGGCTCGTCCTCTGGGCTCTCTCTAGGAGGATAAATGCCTGGAACTGGAGATGGTCTCAGGTCATATCATAACCGATTCTGAACCCTTAATCAACAGACCCTTTTGAACAGTTAGAGAAAAACCAAGACTGTAGGAAAAGATGTGCTTTTCCAGAATATTCCCCAGAAGAGTTACCATAGCAAGACATCTCTAATGGTGCAATAATGGGGCTCATTTTTTGGTGGTAGCCAATAGCAGTCTAATTGGACTTAGCAGCAGACTCAACAAGAGGAAAATCACACTTAGTGCTGAAAATGTAAGCAACACCCTGGGGCTATTGACCCCATGAATCTTAGAGGAAATTCTACAATCAGCACGTTACTAAGCCAGCATAATCTTTTACTGCACTTGAAATAACTTAACCTTATACCCAAACAAGTGTAGCCCCACTCCTCATAGATGAGGCTTCTCTTTGCAGCATGCAGAGACCGTTACAGAAAACTCCAATTGGTCAAAATGCAGAGAACAGCTGATCCCAAAGAACCTTACTCCAGTGGATACAACTATGATTTTTTTTTTAACCAAAGTTGCCTTCAAATGATTTCAGCAAATTGCTAAAAATCAACCCACAGGGAATTTTGGACGAGTCCTCCAGCCCCACAGACTGCCCTAAGGTTCCGAGGGGGTCCGAGTGCTGTAATGTGCCCCCCCAAATGTTAGAAAAGCAGGGAGTGGGCCCACATGGCTGAAACCGTGACATTTTATCTGGCTCACATTAGTTGAAGTCTCTTCCTAAGAATCACTGTTCACTGCTGTCTTTGAAGCTCTAGTCATGTGATGCTGCCCCTGAAGACCAAGAGTCATCCGTCTTCCATATTGGATTTAAGATATCACAGCGTATTCACGAGGCTAAGCTGTACCCACGTCTCTATGCAGCGCCTGTTAAAATCCATAGACAGACTCCTGCACTGAGCAGCTTGTCCCAGCAGTAACAATTTGACATTTCATTAGCATTTCTTTCTTTCTTCTTTAGAAAACCCCTCAGACACCATCAAAATTCCAAACCTCTGAATACAAAATTAGGCTATAGGTCCAGGCACACACTGCTTTGCTCTGTATATTGCCCACCTCGCGCATTCTACTGTGTTGTTCCCAAAGCCACCAGCTGAAGCCATGACTGGGCACCAGGGGAGCAGCCTCAGAAGATGACTAAAGGCTCACTCATGTGGCCACATGTGACTTTATAAAGGTTGTTTTGCAGGAGCGACAGGCAGGTCTTAGAGGAGATCAAGACTTCTGGATAGAAAGAAAGATAAGAATTGCCTCAGGAATGAAAGCATTGGACTAAAAATCACTCAGAAGATGAAGTAGTGGCTGCTTATGCATGAAGACTGGAATTTAGACCCCCAGAACCATGGGAAAGCAGACCAGTCATGGCAGTCACCTGAAATCCCAGCACTAGGGAGGCAATGACAGGAACTTCCTGGGGCAAACTGACTATCAACCCTACTCAAACGCTCAGGAGCTGGGGGTTCAGGAGGAAACCATGCCTCAGTAGACAAAGTGGAGAGCAACTAAGGTTGATATGCAATATCAGCTTCGGGCCAGCACATGTACTCACCCATACACATACAGGTCCGTCTACATACGTATGAACACGCATGTTCCAATGCAAATACACACAGCAGACACACATAGGCAATAAAAATAAAGAATGGAAAAAAATTCTCTTGTCTGGCAAAACCTTCAATGCACACAAGACACCACAACTATAATATTACTGGTAGCTTAGTTATCCACAGTGAACTTTGAGAAAGATTGGAGCCATCTGTCTGGGAGCTTTGGGGGTCATCTCCTGACTTCTGAAATTGCAGTCTGAAGTTTCCACACCCTCTGCCATTCAAGGATTGCAGCACCCTCCAACTGTGTCTGTTGGCTTCATTCCATCAAACTTGTCACCATCCAAATGTGACAACCACACAGTGGATGCTGTGGGGGACTGCCAGCCAAATATTTCTACAGAGCTGTGGTTGTTGGCTGCTTGGGATGTGAATTTAACAGGCAGATGTTTTACTTCAGAGTCTTTGTGTCTCTTTGCCTACCTCTGAGTCAGTCTTGTGTCTGGTGTAGACATTTCCACCTTTAAATTCAGATTGCTTGTTTTTCCAGTGCTGAGCTCTCTACCTTTCTTAGTGGCATCACAAACATGTCTGTTTCCTGACAGCATTAAATCTAGTATTTGTAGATTCGCGATGAGAAGACCACAAACAAGTTGGTAGTGATTGAAGCGTGGTTCAGGATGAATGAGACATCCAGCCCCCAGCAGACCTCAACAGAGATAGCACAGAGGTTCCAGCTTTCCCCCTTTCTTCCACCATGCATGTGTCCCTATTACCAGAGTTGTTAGTGTCCAGAGTTGTTAGTTGCCTGAGCTCTGGCAGCCCAGTAAATCAGGCTCAGCCACTCATCCTTAAAAGACTAATTAAAGGTACCAGCAAATAGTGAAAGGCAATGAAAGGAGAGTTTTAATGTGGTCACATTGAGAGGAGAACAAAGAGGTCCAGTGATAGCCCACATCTCTCTTGAGGACCTGAAAATGAGGTATTTGCTTCGATAGAAAGCCAGAGGCATGCTCAACTAGGTGGACCCGGTCAAAGGTGTCCCAATCTTTCCAATAAGGTGACCAGAAATGGGTGACATCTCTTCTAGGAAAACAAGTTCTTTCTCTGGCTGGCACCAAGACCCCAACACTTTGTTTCTCCCAGCATGAGATTTCTGGGTAAATTACAATTACTTGAGGGTCCTTTGTTTCAGCAGTCTGATAATGAAAGGGAAAGATACGATGTTTCTTTAGAACATCTTATTTCCGGAAATAAAGATTCTAGCCCTAACAGAAGGTGGTAGACAGAGCACTCAACATGTATGCATGAAGTCTAGCTGGGTTACCTTCCTAGCTAGTTTCAACAGCCAACTTTAGCCAAGAGTCACTTGAAAAGAGAGTCTAGGTTGAGGAATTGCCTAGATCAGATTGGCCCATGGGATTGTCTTGATTGTTAATTGATGTAGGAAGAGATGGCCCACTGTGAGCAATACCAATCCCTAGGCAGGTGGTTCTGGGAAGTATAAGATAGTAGGAGCTAAGCATGAGCCTGTAAGTGATCCAGCAAGAAGGTGTGCCTTCACAGTTTCTTAAAGTTCTCGCTTAGCTCTTGTCCCACCTTCCCTCAGTGATGAGCTGTGACCTGGAAGTGCAAGCTAGGCAAATCTTCCCCTAAGCTGCCTTTTGTCGTAGGCATACAAAGGAAAGTAGAACAGTGACCTTTGGGATATCCAACATCATTCGGCTTTCTCATTCGGTGCTATTATATGGAACTAATAGCACCTTTGTAGGGTATCACAGGAAACCATATGCAACTCTTGTAAAGTGTCAAGTATACTTACATATCAATGAATAGTTATAAGACATAAATACAATAAATATATGAATAGAATATAAATAATTATAAGACATAAATACAACAAATACGTGAATAGATTATAAAATCTTTAATGGCAGTTTGCTGCTTTTGTTGCTGACCAATCCGCAGCTGCAGGGTTCTCCAGGGTCTGCCTTCTGCTCTTTTCTACCCAGACGTCCTTCCCTTTCTCCACCTATCCATCCACTGCTCCCTCTGGGCCACAGTCCCAGGATTCCAGTCACTAACATCGGGAGAAATAGATTCTTTCCCTGATCTGAAGAAACACAGAGAAGATAAGCTCACTATTGTTATGTGGATCTGAAGATTCAGGATTAATGCAGATTTCCCCAGAATTTCTGAAAGTGTGGGTAAAAGTCCGGAGTGTATGAGATGTTCACGCTAGGATGAAAGAGGGTAAAGAGGAAGGAAATGACAACCGATGCTGAAATCCACCCAAAGCAAACATGAGCATACAACAAGGAGCAGACCAACTCCCGGAGCTCTTAAATACCCGCCCTCTGTCAGATAGCTATGGTGCTGTTGTTCCTGCTCTTGCTCCCTCGCTCTCTCTCTCTCCCTCTCTCCCTTCATCTCTCCCATTTTCTGCCCCTTCCTCTCTTCTATGCAACCCACAACCAGTTACCATGGGTTAGTTTTCAAGCCATCATTTCTGTCGCTCATGTTAAAACTAGTGAAAAGTTGGAAAACTCCATTCGCGAGTACCCCAGCACACAGATATCCCTGTGGGGCCAGGAAATGGCTTTGAACTTGCCCTTGGGTCTGATGTTGTTCTGATAACTGCTGTGATGCTCAGGGAAAGTGGCTCTCATATCAAGGACATGATGGTCACAGGGACAGAGAGAAAGGGGCTTACCATAAAGTGGAACTGGATGCAAAACGAGACCAGAACTAGCTCTGGAGTGAAAACTGGCCTTGACCATGAAGCAGAGCCCCTCAAGACCCAGTCAGATCATACAGCTGTTTGCACATCCCTTGTGTAAGGCCAGCCAATGAGGACAGGAAGGCTGTGATGAGCTGGAGAATGCCAGTCCTATCTAAACCTGCTAAAATTCAATCAAGTACGAGGCCCAACAGCTCACACCCACCTGTTTAAGGCTTTGGCTCGAAAACTCTCTGTAGCAGAGTCTCAGCATCGCTGGGTCTTCCCCAGTCTTCTCTATCAATCCATCTGCCTCCTCTGTTGACTTAGTTTCTGATCCTCCCTGATCTTTGCTTGCACATAAGCCACTGAGTCACTCATTTCCTGTCCCGCATCAGGACATTTCTCAGTGCTGTCTTCTTCTGTTTCTCCTACCTCCAGGCAGTACGTGCTTCTCTTGGCTTGCAAGGAATGTAAGGAGCAGTTTGGGCCGTGAAGTATAGCTTGGTGTCTTGGCTGCTTTCCCTGCTGCTGTGAGAAAACACGCTGACAAAAGTCACTTAAGAGGCAAAGCACTTACCGTGACTTATAGTTCCAGAGGGATATTGCCCATCGTGACACAAAATACACCCCCCTCAGGCAGGGAAAACTTGGCTGCAGGAACATGAGACTGGCTAGTGAACATTGCATTTGTGTGCAGCCAGGCTGGTCATATCTGCATTTAGGAAGCAGAGAGTCAACAAGGGATAGGCTGTATAGTTCTAAAGCCCACCTCCAATGACCCACTGAGTGAAGCTCTACTTCCTAAACATCCTAAGTACCACCATCTAGGGACCAAGTGTTTAAACACATGAGCCCATGGAGGTATTTAACTTTCAAACCCCCCTGTGGCTTGGTATTAGGAGAACTCCAGATCTTCACTCTTTTAAACATAGCAAGAAGAATTGAATGTAATCAAATATAAAAAATATCACTGAAGAAATTCTGTTCTACTTAACAGAATCAAGGCTTCAATAAATGGCTGCCCCACAGGAGTCTCCCTAAGAACTATTACAATATAAATGGTGATTGTGGCCCATGTCTGGGTATGTAGTAGGCCTGAACAAATTTTTCCAGATTGTAGGAAGAATGCAGACAATAATTATTTCAAGTCACAGTTAGTGTCAGTTGTCAACGTGGCACAAACCTAGAGTCTCACGGGAAGAGGGTAGATTGTAGGTGGGTGCTACCACCACTGCTGGGCAGCTGAGCCTGGGCTGTGTAAGAAAGGTGGCTGAGCAAGCCAGGCAAGGAGAGACCACAAGCAGCATCCCTCCACTGGTTTCCTCTTCAAGCTTACGTCTTCGGCTCTTGCCCAGCTCCCATGGGTAACAGGTTGTAAAGGTGAGATGAAATAGACCCTTTCCTCCCAAGTCGCCTTTGGTAGTGGCGATTCTGACAGCAGCAGAAAAGGAAACCGGAGCAGGGGCCAAACACAGCTGGGATTCTATGACGGGTCTTGGGTGGTAAAGCGTTCAGAATGCTGGCTCTTTCTCTTTGTTTTTCTGAATTAAAATAACACAAGGATGGGGAAAACTATATGATAATTTGACCCCGAGTTCTCTCACCCTATAACAAAGTAAGCATGTTGAGTCATGGTGCACGTGGAAATTTCAGATATCTGTGTGAAATAACAGATTATCACACAGACATACAGATTGCTACAAAGGAGTCAACAGCATTAACATAGGAAAGCTGTAACACTTAATGTCTATGATCCTTATGATAGGCATCAGCCCATTATAACAATAAAACATCAGCCGGCCATGACCAATTACTATCATGTAAGCAAGCACTCAGGAGGCTGAGGCAGGAGGATCATGAGTTAGAGTCCGGATGGATACACAGCAAGATCCCATCTCCTAAAGCATGAAGTTAATTAATTGAAAATAAATACATTGCGAACTCTGATAAGTGAGGTAAGATTTTTCCAGAATTGGGTGGCGTAACCCACTGTTTTATGAAGCAACACAAGCCTGCGTCTGTAAGACTCAGCTGTCAATAACCTTGCAGCAAACGATGCTCCAAGTTCTCACTGCAGAGCTGCATGTCAGCGTGTGTGTGTGGTTGGGATAACTCTGTGTGTGATGGTATTAACACTTGCAGCCGCATATCTGCAATGCGATAAGAATTGCTCCAAATATCTGGGCCCAAGGGTAAATAAATAGTTCTAGCCTGGATTCCCAGATCAGAGAGGGCTGTGGTCTAGTTGAAAAATTATCTGTTTTTTCAGTCTCTCCTTTGAACAACCGGCAGACAGACCAGAAAACCCTCCCATGTGTATGTGTGTGTGAGTGTGTGTGTGTGTGTGTGTGTGTGTGTGTGAAAATCTGTATTGGACAATCTATAAACACATTAAATAGTTACATATACTAGGCAGGTTTCTTTAGAAAAAAAGAACTAGTAGAACCAATTATTTACATATATAAATATATAATACTTATACATACAATGCTTATTCACATATATTTATATGTATATACATACATATATATTATTAACAGGTATCCATCTACGTGTGTGTGTGCGTGCATATTATAAAGGAAGTTGATAGATTACCTTAGAGAGTGGTGGCTTTCTTTGATGGCTACATTCAGGAGAGGGAAAGAACCTAGTAGCTGCTCATTGGACAAAGTGGGCCGACTCAGCATCCTCAGCCAGCTCTGAAGACCTGGAGCCCCCTGAAGAGTTGCTGGTATGAAGTCTGTGTTGGGAAGATTAAGGAACTGATGTCTGATGTTAGTGAAGGATAGCAGCATCAGGGATGGATGGACTGAGGCAGAACTGAAGGAAGGCTGGTGATATAAAGAGGCTTTGATCGAGGCCTCTTTTCTATCAGGGCCCCTCCATTGGAAGGCATCCCCTACTTTAGGATGGATCGTCATTCTTCAGAGTTCATGCATTCTGTAAATACCCTCACAGACACAGCTAGAGGTGTGAGTCTCAACCCTGTTAGGTTGACAATTAAGACTACGTGCCACAGTATGCAGTAGTTCCAATCATACAGAAATGACAGAGTTGGTGCAAAGTTAAGGAACATGATTCAGAAAATTATAATAATGTGTTAGTCAAAACAAGATCAAATAGTCCCTAAATAAACATTTTAGGTAACAGGTGCACTCTACTTCATTTACAAATTTTCCGTGGCCTACCCCAACACACCCACTCTCCAGGTAACTTCCACTTTCGTTTTTCTTGTCCATTGTCACTCCATCCATCTTTATAATGCACTATAAACCCATGAGCTGAAAATATATGAACACACATCTGCCACCCAGCACAGATATGGATTTAAAATTCTAATACTGTAAATGGCATTTCGCAAATTAATTCAAAAAGTCTGGAACTGTTTTCAATCAAGGGAAAATATACCTCTAACATTGAGAAAGCTTTGCTAAATTACCAATCAGAAAACAGGTCCATGCTAATTTAAGATTAATATTCAAATGAGAGATATAATCAGCTCCCGGCTAAATTCCATGTCAATCTGGATTAATCATCCTTCATATCATGTTTTGAAAAGTTCTTTCCATTTGACATGTGTAGAGATTATGTGCTCTGTCATGTCCATAATGACTGGTTTTATTGAACCTGACAGTTATAATCAGCTAATTTGATCTTAAATTTTAAGAAGAAAACCAATGTAAAGAATGTGAGATGCAAACATGATCGATCTATAAGCTGAGCAATTAGCTCATAAAGCCTTGGAGCAAGTATATCTCAAATTCTGCTTCAGTTGGTTCCTGACTTCTCTTTATGAAGTATAGCATTTTGAGTTTAGAGAAATCATGATATTTTAGGTCAAACAGCTAAAATGAAATAAGAAGAAATTAATCCTTGCAACTTACCTAGTTCAGTTTCCTTATTTAGTATCTACTGTGTTGATACTGGGTACCAGGAAAATGATTTTTAAATAATCCTTTTATCAGGAAGCATGGATGTGCATGGTAAGAACCAGAGAGTAAATACATACTTATGTCATATGTTGGATGTTCTGAGGGATGAAGAACCTCCAAGCAGGATAAAGGAGGTGTTCAGGAATGTTTTCTCCTTGAATTTTTCATAAGGCAAGTATTGAACACAGAGGTAGCAGAAGGAAGCTAAAGCTCAGGGAGGCATTTCCTGAGCCGTCAGAAGAGAAGAACCTGTTCTGATGTATGTGAGCAGAGTTGGCAAAGGATGAAAATGTAGAATGGGTTGGAAGACAAGGATGGACAGCAGGTATCCAATGCTTGAGGGTGATTGCTGGGAGCTACAAGAGAAGACACTTGCATGAGCATAAAAGGCCATGACACATTTTCCATAGGAGAACAAGATGTTGGAGGAGGCAGTAGCGTGAGCTGAACCCAGGTAAGCTAACTTTTAAAAAATAACCAAGACGGGCAGTAATTATTTTCAAGGAAAGGTTTGCTGGCAAAGAGAGTGACGTGGAATCAGGACTTGGATTTTAAAGATAAATATTTTCTGGGTCTGCTAGTGAGTTGGGTGGGCTTTTTGAGAGCAGAATGAAGGGTTAGACCATCTTTCAAGTCCTAAACGTTACCTAAAGAATAGACTTGAAATGTACCCTTGGGTGGAAGATTGGCTGCCAAACCCTTGAGCATATTTCCAACTCATAGGCTAAGAGGTCAAGAGAAGGCATCTTAAACCCCATTGCAATGTGGCATGAGCTCAGAATGGGAGATATAATTGTGTGTGTATTCATGCCAAGCTGTAATATTGGAAGCCTTTAGACACGACAAACACAGTGTTCCTCTAACTTCTGAATGTGATTCTGTATGAGACCTGTTGGGTGTGTCAACTGTAAAACATGTGCACAAAGCTATAGTTTCAAAGATCATGATTCAGTTTCCCGCAGAATATTGTTATATAAAGAACACTAAGTTGGCCCTAAGAGGAATGAATGCTAAAACTAAAAATAAAAACCAACAATGAAAATACAGCTCTGTTCCCAGTTATTTGCGCCACTAGTGTTCCTTAGACATTTACTCAGGGCATGACCAGTTTTCAATTGAAATTGCTTATTTTGTTGTTGCTGGGTTTATCCATAACATAGAATTGCCCATAGTCACACAACACGGCTTCCTGCTACCACCATGGGCTTCCTGTGTCACCAAAATGGCATGCCATCCTCTTCTCCTATTGGCCCTTATGGTGGAGAAATGTGATTAATGTGGACTCTCAGTGAGCAGAGATGAAGAAAAAGAACACATATACACAGGTAATCTTCAAGGGATTAAAAGGGAAGAAAAAGTGACAGTAGCTGCACCCAGCTACGGGTTCAGTCAGCCTCAAGACCACCATCTCCACCCTTTCTTACTCTTTATTTAGGAAGAGGAGCAATTGCATTGGCTCGTCTGCCTTTGCAGTCTCAGGTTATTCTGAGTAAGAAGCAATACTGGGTCTCTTTGTAAATGATCTTCAACAAATTCAAACCCAGTCCAAACTCTTCCCCTCTACCCCTCTTCAATAATTATATCCTACGTTCTTACTAGCTCTCCTCAAATCAGCTTCCCTCATCAAAGAATTCCTTCCCCCCACTCCAGAGGATTCAACTCTGAGGAAAAGTTTGGGGTGGAGGGGGTGAGAGAGGGAGAATCCAAAATAAATGTGCAATGGGTAATAATTACAGAAAAAGTAGACATATATATATATTTCAAAACCTGCACTTGCAAAATTTCATTTTGGAAAGAAAAGCCTATCAAAGCATATCATTTTAATTATACTTCTATTACCAGGGGACTATGAAAGTGTATATTAAATTAATGAAATGGATTGCCTCAGTTCCACAGTGGTTATTAGCAGGAAGCGTTCCCAGTTTTCATATTATGTACATCACTAACTTTAATTGCATTAGGCTGGGCTGGGAGAGCTATTTTTAGGAAATATTTCATCCACAAAACAATTTCTGTTGGCTGTCTGCCTACTACAGCTCCGGGATGGAGCTCTCTCCCAAATGCTAACTTATTATTTCTGTCAGCCATGCTGAAGCATGTATGACCTTATTAAAACTACCCCAATCAGCTCTGCTCTCAAGACCGTTGGCTCAGCTTCCCAGGAGGGCACAGAGAAGTGGGAGAGGAGGGCTGGCCAGCAAGCACACACTTGGAATTCAGGGGCATCACAGAGAACAATCATGTGTGTAAGGGGTCCTGCACCGGTGAATGCAGTGCCTGCATTGTCCAGAACATAGAGATCTGATGAGATCAAATTTGTAAGCACTAGGTACATGAGTTCTCAGGTCTGCGTGTCTGGCTGCTTCCTGCAGTGCATAGTTCTAGATTCAAGTTGCAGCTGGCCTGTGGAAGGGAATCATCCAGCTTTACACATTAATGCAGCAACAATACAAAGACAGCACCCTGCCTTAACCTAAGAATTATAAAGTTGGAAGATGACTTAGAAATCGTGTACCCTGAGTTTCCCCATGACAGAAAAGTACACCATGGACAGCTGGCATGGCCTTTAAGAAGCAGGATCCTGGTAGTTTATGAGCACATAAGATACCCACAGGGCCTTCCTGATGTCTTATCTGGTGAAAATATAAAAACATGTACACCCCTAGATGTGTGAGGCACTGTGTTCTAGCATGAGTGGCTAACCAACTCATAAAATCAGAGGTGAACACATTCAGTTTTCACTCCAGGTTCGCAGAGGAAGACATGGCTGCCACAGCACAGTAGAGTCATTGGCTAAGGAGCATCGTGGCATTTGGCAGTGTGGGCCAGTGGTCTTCCCTTTGTGGAGCCTCCTTAGTCCCCACGTGGAACTGAAGAAGTGGAGGTCATCTAGCTGTAGCCTTAACTCTGGCTACAGACTTCTAGTTCAGATCATCAGATGAAACAGGGGGGTGTGGGATTAAATCCTCCAAATGGTAATTAAGTTCCATGGAAACACCATGAATGCTTCTACTAAGAATGCATGTTAAAAACCACATGTTATCTAAAAGAGACACCTTTAAATAAAAGAGAAGATAAGGGCTGGAACCGAGAAAAGGGGCTGGCAAAGCAGAATGTGAACTTACTAACAGGGTCTCATAACACATAACAGGAGAGGTGATGGAGAACCTGTGAGACAATGGACCCACGGTCCAGCATGAGAATTTTAAGACTTCCTCAGTGTGAGATGACACACTTCTGCCATGTGTAATGACACAGGAGACACTCAGAAGCCTCACACATTCAGTATGTAAAGATGTGTGTGTGTGTGTGTGTGCAAATAGTAAGTTACCCCTTTAAATAAAGTCTAAGATAATCTGTGCTAGTAGAATCTAGAGTGTGGTTACTCCTGAGGGAGGAAAGGGGCTGGACTGGAAGACAGTTGGAGAGATCAATGGTTCCCTTAACTTAAAATCCATGGATCTGACACCTATCAAACTGGACTAATTCACCTCTACTTAGTTCTGTACATTTGTGATTGTCACATGTATGGAAAATTATTTCACCAGTCTCCCAAGTTTCCCCTGAAGAGGTGGCTACACATCACAGTATCTTGAACCAGCAACTTTCATTTCAGTGAGTCCAGTGATTCATCCCTGATTGACAGCTGTGACTAAACTTCTCTTCCTACCAACACTTAGGCCTGTAAGTCTCTGGGCAAGCCAAAGCAACCCCTTGCTCAGACTCTGAATCTGTGTTCTCTCCCAAGAAGATTTTCTCAAACTCGTTGCTTTCCTCCCCTTTCAGGTCACTAAAGTCACACCTTCAGAAATCCCTTTGCCGAGTCTGAGAATCCAAAGTCAAAAAGCCATGTTTCATCCCTGTGCCTGCTTTAATGTTCTTCACAGAGCAGACCCCTCTCTAGAGGGATCTTTGTGTCTATTTTGGTATTTTGTTGTGCTTCATCTAAGGCAGCTTTGCACTAAGGCTTATTCGATGTTATAGTCTCAGAACCTACAAGGTTTTAAGATTACTCAGTAACTCATGAGAAAGATCGCAGACATCCTACCTTTCCCGGCTAGCAGTTAATAACCCACATCTAAATTAACGTTGTATGCATATTGCTTAGACACCAAGGTAAATTCTAGAACTAACATTGTATATGTTGAAACTTGGCTGTTTCTTACAAAGGAGCTGGAAGGTATGCATGCTGGAGCAATGGTGTCTCCTTTTTCCTTACTATTTACTGTTGGGCAAGCTGCCATTTTATGGTTTCAGTTTTAAAACTTAAAATAATTTAGGAAGTTAAAAGCATTGGAAGAGTGTCCCAAGTTAGATAATGGTGTGGGATGTCTTTCTGTATATGTGCTGCTTTTATTGGCTAGTAAATAAAGCTGCTTTGGCCTATAGCAGGGCAGAATATGGCCAGGCTGGAAGAGTTACAAAGAGAGAATAGGCAGAGTAAAAGAGATGCCATGTAGCTGTCAAAGGAGGCAGATGCCTTGTAGCTGCCCAAGAAGAAAGAGGTAACAAACCACAAGCCTCATGGTAAAATATAAAATAATAGAAATGGGTTAATTTAAGATGTAATATGTCGCTAGGAATACGCTTAAGCCATCCATCAAGCAGTGTTGAAATCAATAAAGATTCTATGTGATTATTTGGGTCTATGTGGCCAGAAAATGAACAAGCAACTTCCATCTGCAAGATTATCAGGTACATTCCCTCTTTGTTAGTCTTCCATCTTTGGCTGAATACCTTTTTTTTCTCCCAGATGAAACAGGCACAGATGACAGATGTCTTTTAAAAGCTGAGGCCCTCTCTAACCACACTAATCCTGAGACCCCAACATGTCTGGTGTGGCCCCAGGGTAAAATCTCTACATTGGGTATGGTGGAATGAAGGCAGGAGCTTGCCTGAGAATTCCCCTGGAGGACCAGCTGCAGCTTAATAAGTTATTGAAGCCTCTAAGGCTGGTGGGAAGAAATGAAAGATGACGTTCTCTAGGTCCTAGATTCCACGTATCACACAACTGTCCGCAGGCAGTTTAACACCCCACAAAGAATCGAGTTGTCAACATACAGATGTGAAAACAAAATCTCCACATTCCCATGGGAAAAATGTGTCAGTGTGTCCTTAGTAAAGTCCAGAACTTTCTAGATGCATAGGTTCTTCAGCAAAGCAGACCCCTATTCCAATTCAACTCTTATCATTTGTTTGCACACACACACACACCAAATGGCCCTAGTCTGTGTGTTCTGTTTGGTCTCCTGCTAATGGTGGCATGTGTGTGGATTTAAACAATGAATGCATCTTCCTTTACCTTCCATGTGTCTTTGATGAGTTGTTTAACAATGTGTGATAAGACTGGAGCATAGGTCAAGGTTCAACAGGACAAAAATCCACTCTAACAGATACACTAGACTATTTTCTTCAGGGACTACACACTGTATTTTCCCCCTCTAGACTCTATTTTCTCAAATGTAGCATGATTAATAAAAACCCAGAGACAGATATCGGGGCTCAACCCCAAGGTCAGAAAAACCAAACAGCCAGCCACTGGCTCTTACCTCTACCTCAGTCCGAAATGGCAGTCCTGCCTCCAGGAATCTCAGAATGCCACTGTGTCTGAGAGCTGTCTCCTCCCATCTTATATTCCTCTCTAGGGCTAGGATTAAAGGCGTGCACCACTACCACCTGGTTTCTATGGCAAACTAGTGTGGCTACTGGGATGAAAGGTGTGTGTCACCACTGCCTGGTCTGTAAGGCTGAGCAGTGGGGCTGTTTTACTCTCTGATCTTCAGGTTGCTCTTTCAGCAATATCCAGTCACCCTCTGGCAAATGGGTATCCGCTGCCAAAGAGCATCAGAAAGCAAGACTCGTTTCATTTCATTCCACACACTCTGTTAAGAGTCAAACAGAATCACAGAAATGTTGAAGGACCTGTCCCAGGTTACAGGCGGGATATGACAAAGCCAGGACCCCTTGGTCTGTGGCCCCCCTGACCTCTTTCATTGTATTACCCTATTGGTGTCTTCTCCAAGGGGGCATTTGTTCTTTGCTTGTAACGACATCCTGTGGAAACTTTGTCAGAGTTCATTGTTTTTTATCTGAAACACCTTCCATCGGCTCACTTTTGGGGCACTGAGTGAGTTCCTAGTTAGTGGCTAGTCATAGTGGCTAGTGGCACTGTCCAGGAGGCTGTAAAACCTGTAAGAGGTGAGGTCAGGATGCCAGGAGTAGGTGGTAGAGTCAGCCTTTGAAGGTTGCCTCTGTTTCTGCTACCAGTTGCCTGGTTCCTGATGGAGCAGCATGTGAAAGTCTCTGTCACACGTTCCCACCTCCACGAATGGCGCCACAGCTTCCGTGCTATGAAGGGTGGGAACTGTGAGCGAGGGTAGGTTTTCCCTGACATCGTTCCTGTTGGGTATTTAATCACAGTCATGAGAAAAACAACTGATCCAGTCAGTGTGCTTGGTTTACAGAAATATCAATATTTACTCCAAACCATCTGACAAATCTAAGAAAGATTCATTTTTTAGATGATTTCCCCTTCCCTTCCCAATGACTTTTGCTGTATGAGATGGTATTCGGCCAAAAAAAAAGTACTACTTGAAATTAGCACTTATTATATATCAATCAAACGTTGAGGTATATTTAAACATGAGTCATTCATGCTTGGATCAATTAGAGATAAAATATTTTAAATGTATGCATTATGATCTCACAGTAGACCAGTCATCCTCATAGGTGTTCCTGATCAGAGCAAGGCCTACAAATCCACAGAAGGGATGAGGCCCAACTGGAGATCCCAGAGCTGACTTAAGAACACAGAAAGATGCCCTATTCACAGAAAGATACCCTATTCATGGTATGGAATGTGGAGACCCAGGGGTGTGATATATAAGAGGGTAAGAAGCTATATATAGATTTGGGACTGCAATGACGCTCAAAGCGACATCTGCATTCCTAGAGTTCTACCATAGCCCTGGACAAAGGAACTGATCTGAGGATAAATTTGTGTGAACCCAGAGATCCTTCTTATGGATGCACGTGTGGGCACTGGTTTGTACATGAGCGCTGCATACATGCACAGCTCATGTGTGGTCAGCCAGCAAGCTCAGGTGTCAGTCTTCAGAAACTTCAATGTATTTTGTTGTTGCTGGAACAGGCTCTCCCTTTAGTCTGGAATTTCTGTCTCTCTGTCCAACAGCTTCCCATAATCCACCTGCCTCTCTGTTCCCTGTCTCTCAATGCCACCATTCCTGGCTTTGCCAATGTCCCTGATCTTGCACCTAGGTTGTAGAGATCTGAGCTCCAGTCGTCTTCCAAGGCGAGTGTTTTAGTGATTAAGTTGCACCCCTGCCTCAGTGACAGTTCCTGATTTGAGCCCACCACCTGCCCGAAACATACACCACAATCACTGACAAGACTCTCTTTTCTATGATGAACACCCCGTCTCCTGGCCAGAGAGCAGGCTGGACTAGGCCCACTTTCCTTTTCAGAACTGAGACTTTGACAGCAAGTCACTTAACTCCGTCCAGCAGCAGCTGTGTGGGGTTTGCGTAATTAATTATTTATACCAAGGCAGACACAGTAATTAACATCCAGATGAATATGATACTCTGATCAGAAGCACTTTGCATCTCAGCCATCCCTCAAGCAAGTAACTGTCAAAACCGGACGGCTTGACAGAGAGGGGCCTGCCAAGCCCCTTGTAGACATCTGCTCTGTAACAGAAAGAACAGATTCCCCGAGCAGAGAGTACACACTGCCGATTTTAGCAGGCAAGGAATAGCTCTGATTACCTTCTCACAAATGCTGGTCGATGCTGTCGGCTTCCAAGCACATCTCCCAGCATCTCCCAGAAGGACTGAAGTTTAAATGGAAAAAAAAATCTATGTTGTTCTGAATGCCAGCCCTGCAAGTTCAGTCTGATGCAAGACCCTGCTCTGTGGCTCTTCAGATGTGTGAAGGGACCCAGCAGGAAACCACTCCATTCTACCCCTGCTAGAGAGCCAACAGAACACGAGAAATACCCTTTAACAACCAAGCGGCTACCTGACACATTTCCCTACCATTTGTCTAAGAAATGGAAACCCATGAGCCAGTAGGAAAAAGCTGGGGGGTGGAGAAACACCCACCCCCCATCCAGCTCTGTCTGCATCTTAATGCAAGGCCTCCCACCCGGGGTGAGGGAGGGGCAGTGGAGGCAGGGCCACTTCCTAGACGCAGTTAGGTGGAATCCTCCACAGCCATTTTTCAATGCAAAGCAGAGTGACCATTGCCAAGAAATATAATTACCGCTCTGGGCCTGTGATTGTGACCAAGATGGGTTAGATTATTTATAATCCAATTAATTATTTTGATGTCAGTCAGCAAATATGGACAAGAATCAGGAGGTAAGAATAGCTCTGGGTCCTGATGCTGTCCCTCAGGACTGCTTTCACTGAAGTACGCTGCTCTGCCTTTGTAAATATCAGTCTCCTCATCCAAAACAAACAAACAAACAAGAACAACTCAGTTGGTCTAGATTGTAAGTAGTGTCTCTGAGACCTTTTAAAAATCATGAAATGTCTGTTATGTTAACAAATAATGAAGAGAGAGAGAGAGAGAGAGAGAGAGAGAGAGAGAGAGAGGTCAGTCTGTCTTAAGGGCAAATTTTGTATTGTGGATATACTAAACCTTTTATTCTCTGGTTTCTGAGCCACTTTTAGTTCTCAGAGCTAGCCAATAAAAAACACAATGTGCTCAATTAAATTGGAATTTTGTGTAAATCTTAGCATATCACATATTGTATATGAATTATATATAAATTCAAGGTCCATCCAATTATTGAGAAATGTTTGTATATAATTTTTTTCTTACCTCGCTGGAATTCAGAATTGCTTATCTGCGCTCTACCTCGCAGTCATTCGCTTTGGAGGTCTTCGATAAAATGCCGTCTGGCCATGCATGGGGAGTTATGCGGTTCCCATCCCTGGGTAAAATGAACGGGTGTTGTGTCCTTACATAAACACATATTTAGAAATGCAGAGCCCTTCAGTTCGCTTGCTTTACACAAGATGTGTGGCTCTGCCTATGCTGTTCTAGCTGATTTGTTGCAGGGTACTGGAGGTTATGACGGCATTGCCATGGGAGAGGGTAGGGACAGGATGGGGTGTGCCAGAGAGATGTCTCATGAGTTATCAAAACCAGACACACTTTTGTATTGAATTGTACTATTCAAGCAGTATTAATTAGTATTATTATTAATGGAGAAAGGCGTATAGGATATTGTATATGTAAAACCCCAGCTCTTCTTAAACACTCAGGAGTAGAATTACCCCCTGATGGTTTCTTCTACCTAAAGATCAATTAAGACCAAATAAACTGAAAACTAATACAAGCAGGAGAAGCAATAATTAAAACGTTATCAAATCAAGACTTGATTAACAGCTAAGGAGACACAGCTTTCTTTTAAGAAGATCTATGGGTTACGACAAGAGGAGATTGTATTTCAAGGAATGTTTGTGGAATATTTGGAAATGCATATCTCGAAGGCAGCAAAAAAAGTCATTCATCTGTCTGCACAGACAGACAGACATACCACATGAACCTATTAGTAGTGATTGTGAATTAGGAGAGACGAGAAATGAGACATCCACTGCGGGGTAAGGAGACTGTCATGAAGAATTTTGTGAAATAAGACCTCCAAGGGGGTGGCCTTCCAGTGGGAAGAAGGTGATTGATGATTTGGGTTGAGTGTCTGAAGACCTTGTGTGCAGGACTGTCAGGAGTCATTCCAGGGAAAGACACAGCATAAACTACTCAGGAGGAACAAGCAAGATGTCTCAGCATCCATCCCTCCAAGTGGTGGTAGAACCTGTGTGTCACACTTGGGATGGGGGATGGGGACAGACTGATGGAGTGGCTGGGAGAAGTGACACACAGAGTCTGTTCCTATCCATCCAGGATGATAGACGAACAGGCATGGGTAACTCTCAGTCCCACTTCCGATGCCCTCATGGTGAGGGAAGGAAAAGAAGGTAAAGGAAGAAACTTCTCCCGCCGGCTCAGCTTTGATAAACGCATACAAATTACTTTCTCTTGGTGGTTACCCATTTTCTTCTTCCGTAACATGGAGCCACGTGTGAAGGCTTTCGTGGCTCTTTGACCCTCAAGAGCTCCAAACTCCTCATTCAGGTGTGGAATTCCCACTCAGAATTTTCAGCCTGTGTCTGAGTGTGGATCCAACTGATTACCTCTGAAGAGGAGGAAGAACCCCCCGAAAGAAAGTACTCCTGTGTGAACAGGCAATTGCTAGCCAATAAAGAGGCCCAAGGAAAGGGAGGTGTGGGAAGAATGACACCAATGCTCTGGCAAGCCTCCTGCTGGGACACTGGAGAAGTTGTGACATTGGATAGATCATTTTGCCCATGAACCTATGTGATCCCTTCCATGTATGAGAGACAGAGCCCATCCAATCCATCTCTTTAATCTTTGTCTGTGTTCCCCTCCCGACACAAGCTTTTGCCTTTGTTTCCTGGTGCACACAAACTTCCATCAAGTCCCTTCCCATAACTCCAGCTCGCTGATTATGTTCTAGAGTCTTCTAGACTGCTGTCAGAACAGGTTTGTGGCAAACATCCTGGCTGTCTATCGGTCTCCCAGGCAACCCTGATGGAATGCGATTTTCTGCCCAGCACTGCTGACATCCCAGGCCCTTTGTAGCCCAGATGGAGATGGAGGAAGACTGTGGGAAGACTGGAGAACTTCTCCCCACGGATTCTGTTTCCTACTGGCTGTGTGACCTACTGACCATGGTTATTCTTTGCCATCACTCCTGCAGCATGGAAGCATGCCAGCTCTCATACCTCACTCACAGGATGGCAAAAGGATTTACAAAGCCAGCCCTTGACTGTTCCTAGCCTCCAGTCTTTCATGTCAAAGACCTTTTGCTCACCTTGTTCTGGGCTAGGGTTAAGTCTGTATCAAGGTCAAGAAGACCCAGGCAGACAAAGTTGAAGAATAAACTGAATATATAAAATTAACTCCTTTGCCCTTGCAACCTTTCTGCTCCTATGCATTCTACATGACTATAATTTTTTTATATAGAATTTCCAAAATTTTGGTCCTCCAGGTACCCATACTCCACAAGGTCACTGCTATTTTTCTTCTAAACTCAAACCCTGGCTCCGAAGACGCAAAGAGCAAACACCAGAGAGCTCCTCCTGATTCAGCAGTATTGCCCTTGGTTGCTGCTCTTCACCCTAACTGGTATCATTTCTCTTGGTCACTCCTCTTTCATCAATTGATTTTTTCCCTTTGGGGACTGGAGAAACACTTTAGTCAAGCACTGCCAATAAGATATAAAGAGGTGGGTTGTGGCCACTGAAAACAACCCCCAGTTGTGTTCTTCTTTATTGGTATGACAGTTTTTCAAAGTTCTTTGAGAATCCCCAGATGAAGCAGGCAGCCATGAGGCACACATGGCGTACAGCAATGAAAGAGATAACAGGGCGGGAATGAAAGAGTTAGGGATTTCTGAGCCTTGTCTGGCGTCTTCACCAAGCACTGCTTTCCATACTAATTTAGGAGTATAATCTAGAGAGCACACTTCTGAGACTAAAACCTGTGATTTGAGAGACATGTGACTAATCCTCTCACATGCAAATAAACACATGTGCAGGGATAGAACTGTGTCTCGCAGCCCCAGCAGCTTGTCTGTGGGTTGCCTGGATGTATCACAGGCAATTTTGCTGTCTCTGCTGAGAAAGCCTTCCGTACTCTGTGTCTTAGATTCAACGGCGCAAAATCACAGGTCAAGTGCTTTGCTTTGACCTCTGATGCAGAAACCTTCTGGGTCTTTACAGTGAATTGGTCTGACAGTTTTTACCATTGCCACCCAGAGGATAAAAACCAAACAGGTGATTCCTAGTAACTGTATCGTGCTTATCAGGTTCGACAGGAAAATCATTCGGGGGGGCGGGAAAAACACAAACTCAGTGCTGGTCTGACTGAGGATACTTGGCAGTCAGTAACTCACACACCTGCTAGACCAGACTGTCCGTACTCCTTGGGGTCTTTTGTTATTGGGGCTTTTGAGGCATGGCTTCCTTCTTTCCCAGCACTTCTGGCACACTGAGAATACCCACACATCTCTTTACATGCAGGATGGCAGATTTCGAATGTACTAATTGCACAAGTCAATTATTGAAAAATCAAAAATTGGATCATATCGTAATGGAGTTAATGTGGAGTGAGCCGCAGCTACCTTAATGTCTAAATCTAAACTAGAATGTGGTGTTATCTCTTAGCCTTGTAAAGGACAAAGGCTTTGTTGTCATAAAACAAGAGCCAGAGAATTAGAGACACAAAGAGAGAGTCTAATTCCTGCTAATCACAGGTGGGATTAAGGAAGAATTGTGTACGTACTGATCACTAATTACTTCCAACAGGCAATCGAGCAACACAACGCAAGTGTTTGTATGAGTGGCATTCCATTTAATTCCCTAGCAGTTGGGAGGAGAGACTGACACTCAGGTGAGTAGCTTGTCCAACATCCGATCATTAGTAAGCTGCACCAAGGCAGATACCTTGCGGTGACTCTGCGTCTACTTAGCTTAGAGATCTACTAACTAGCCCAAATGAAAGGAGGGCATTGCATAAAACAGGTGTTGATGTGGGAGGTCCCTCTGTCTGTGTGTTGCTTTTCTTGGTTAATGAACAAAGAACTGCTTTGAGTCTATGGCAAGGGCAGAACAGAACTAGGTGGGAAAAGCTAGGCTGTATGCTGGGA